>JAPZDX010000020.1:23515444-23531471 GCA_029783625.1 Naso annulatus | reverse complement strand
TGTGTGTGTGTGTGTGTGTGTGTGTGTGTGTGTGTGTGTGTGTGTGTGTGTGTGAGAGAGAGAGAGAGAGAGAGAGAAGGAGACAGAGAGAAAGAGATTTTTGCCCTGAGGCTTTTCCTCTGATAAACAGTTGCATTAAAAGATTTCACCCACATGGACACACACACAATTTAAAAAACCCGCAGACACACATGCACCCACACACGCACACACACACACTCACACACTCACACTCAGGCACACAAAACTAAAGCATAACTCGAGTAAATCCTTTTTTAAGCACACATTCCCAAAAGGGAGAAACCATTAGCAGCAAAGCTTGATGTGAAGGCACCTGCACAGGCAGTGATGGCTAGAAAAGCACACAAACTGCTCAGGCTGATAAACACAAAGCTTTACTTGTTACTATGTGTGCCGCACAAACGATACGGCGAGCCGAGATGATCATGCAAAGCAGCTGAATAGAATACATACAGCCAGTAATAGCATTTATGATGAGACACATCACACATTCTCAAGCACACTCGCGTAGCAACACAGACAATACTATCAGCGACGGACTCGCTGATAGTATTCATGAACCGCCTCTTTAGCAGCCATGTATATGTATGAAGAGGCGGCAGTGAGAATTTGGGACAGAGGAGTCACTGAGGGGGACGATGGGTCTCTTTATAGACTCTGTCACAAAGGCCCAATCCTCCACATTAGGTGCAAAATTGCCTTTTTTATTGCTGGCGATTTGTTTCACGTATCTATCTGTGCAGCTCGACCTCAGATGAATCACTGTCATTTTTAATCTGTGCTGCATCTTCCGGGTGAAAATACTGTAAGTGAGAGCAGAGTTTCTACACTAACACATTTAACATGGACTTTGCCAAAAATCCAGCGTATTCTCTATAATTCCTGACTGACATATTGCTTTGTTGATATCATCCGCTTGGTATTGGCCTAATATAGATATATCAGTCATGGCGTTTATGCTCTCTGAACAGTTTTTTCAGGCAGAAAAAAATGTTTGGACTGGTGATTTAAAATGTTGTTATTACATAGATTGTCCAGCAGAGGGCCGTCCATTAATCAAAACCAATGTTTAGGGTGCACTCAAGCTAGGAAATGTGTACTGTGCCTGAGCACTTCTGACCCCCAAAGTCCAGTTTGTTTAACAAGTGTGAGCGCTCCGTGCCTTGCCCAAGCACGGCACGGCTTTGTCAGCCCATGAATGGTTGGAAGGGGTTAGCTTCAGCAAGGTACAGATGGACATGTGCGAGCACAGGCACGGAGCACCGACATCGCTGTGACTGTTTGTGGAAGATTCACCTTAAATTCAGGCAGACAACAGTATGCAAAGTCTGGACAAAGAGCAGTGGAAAAATCTGCGACTATCTTTTAGATCACAGATACCAGACAAGAACTTAAAAACTTTATTACAAGATGAAAAAATGCAGGTAAAAATATGAGTCACACTCCATAGATCAGGTAAGTCAAGCATGCTGAGGTACAGTTAGACTGGAGCAATGTGAGTGCAGGACAGCGGGGGAGAGAGGAGGGGTGACATTTGTGCCTCGGCGCCGTAGAGGGGCAACTGGTGCCCGGTGTGAGAATGCCCGACGTAAACTTGCCGATGTCGGTTATTTCAGGTCTTTATTTTTCTGTTAACTCTGTTAAAAATCCCCACTATGTGTTCATGTAGGGTCCCTTTAGAAACATATTACCCCATGTGTGGTCACGTGACTCCCTCGTGTTCAGTCCGGAACAGACATGGAAACAACATGGAGGAGAACTCAAACAACAAGCCAACTGAGCCACTGAAACAGCCTGTACGTAAAAGAAAAAAAAAAGCTGTGTCGTTGGTTGGACATATTTGGGCTTTGGTGAAGATGAAAGCGAAGAAAAAGAAATGTCAACACTTCGATAAAACCCTTTCTCCAAGTGTATATTTATTATATATACAGTGCCGGATCGGATATATCGGGTATTGGAATTTCTTGCTCCCTTATATCGGTATTAGCATCAGGCCCAAAAATCCCATCTCAGTCGGGCCCTAATTCTTTCTTAATAACGCCTCCTTCTCTCCCGTTTCTAGCACCAATTTTTTTGAAACTGGCTTCATACAAGCTAGCTTTTAAATACCATTCCCTCAGGGTTTGGTGAACTCTCAGTAGCACCTTGCTGCTGTTCACACGTTTCTTAAGACAAGGTGCAAATTAAACTGGCATTGCTTTTTTTTCTGAACGTCTGACACTTCCTGTGAAACTGGTGCCGAAACAGCTAACGCATTAGCAATTCTTAGCCTGTGTGGCAGACAAAACACAGGCAGCGTGAGACGTTCCTCTTAGGCTCAATCTGAATAAACAAAGGGAAAAAAGAGGACAGTTCAAAACACACATACATCACTTGCATGGAAACAAGCAGACACAGATCCAAACAAATACATGCACTGTCGAGGGAGTGTGTTCTCTGCCTTTTATGTCTCACACACACACACACACAAACACACACACACACACAAAAAGCACTTGTATTTTCCCCATCCATTCAGTTTCTGTTTCATTATGGGTCTCTGGAAGTGTTCTCTTTTTCCAAAGTGGTCCTTGTTGCAAGACAATTAGTCCATAAGCTTTTAAAACAATGGACCGTACGTTGCCTCTGCTGTTCATTCTGTGTGTATAGTTTTATTACAATACACTTGAGATTAAATTATGCTTTTTATTTCGATTTCCTCTATGAGGGCTGACCTTCAAATGTATCCACGCAGATCAGAGCCCGAATCCTGATAACACTAAAATATCCTTTTTGGCTATTTGCAGGGAAATTACATGCGCCACGATATTAGAGGAAGAAAATGGGATACATAATGAAGCAGTGATCCAAAGTCTTTAACAAATTTGTCAGGGCTTGGACTTCTATTTCAATCCCTTCAATTTAGCGCCACGGTCGGAAACAAATTAGACTTGATATATTGGCACCAAAAATGAGACCCTCCATCCTAATTTATTTAGTGGTGTCTGTTAGTAAGCAAGCGTATTAAAAAAACAGGCCCTGCCGATGTTTAGAGATTGAAGTCTCCTTCTCTAAAATAATAGTTTATCTCTTATAAGCTTGAAACACTGCAAAACTGTCATACTGCTGCATCGAGGCGGCATGGCAACATTATCTGGGACCTATGGGACACAACTGAGTCCATAATTCATTGCACCTAAACCCTCAAATCTCCAACTTACAACCAATTACCTCACCTTTTACCCCCCAGTCAACCTCAGTAAATCACTTTTCTGATCACAAATCAGTTCTCCATCTCAACAAGCATTCGTCAAACTGGTGCAACAACCACAAATCTGACCCCGGTGCAGCATTTAAATGAGACCTGGCCGGAGGAGGTGAGCGCTGATATCACTGCTGCCCTGACCTCTGACCCTTGCCCTTTGAGCCTGAAGCCGATTGGCTGCATCCAACAGACATAAAAAAGACCCTCCCCCCTCGAGGTACAGAGGAGCTTAAAGGGAGATTGTGAGCTTGTGCTCTCACACGCCCACACACTCCCAGTCTGCATTAGTTCTGGAAATAATAACACATTTTTTAGCCTCATTCTTAATTCAACTTAGACCATACTGACTGTTCACAGAAGATTTAACCCCTCTTATGAGGTAACATGAACTGGAAATCTGTTCCTGAAAATGTTCCAAATTTCAACATTTGTAGTTGAAATAACTTTCCTTTTTCAATTAAAACAAACAAACAAAAAGAAATGTTTTTATTGTTTGCGATAAGAAGTTTTTCTTTAATGAACCACATTACAGGATGGCCTCAAACACAAAACACACTTCTGCCAAAGTTTGGCTAATTTCTCCAAGGCTGATCTCTGCAGCCTTAAGAGATTTAATTTCAATATGAGAGTGTTATTTTTTGTTTGTTTCTGTTTTTGGCTCATTAATGAGAAAAATATTTAACTAACTAAAAATGTGTCAAGAGATTTGTTATGTGCAGAAACTTTTTATACTTCTGTTGCAGATGCATTTTTTTTTGCCAGTGAACATACATCACAGCAGAATCTAAGTTACTTATACATACAGTGTGGCAAATCAAGTTTCTCTTATTGGAAGAAGTTTGATCCTTTTGTTTTCCAGGCAGATGCTTTGTCATGTCACAGGAGGAAAAACACGACTGCTGCATATCTGCATAATATCATATTACTCACACAGTTAATGAGGATCATGGCACAAAATATCATTTGGGAGTTAAGATCCAAATTGCAGTCCCTTGAATTATGGCAGTTGCTCTGTGATTAATTGAAGGACTTCATAAAAACTAGGCGAGAGACTGTTAAAATTGTGTCTGTGTCCAACATGAGACAGAAATGAAACTCTAATCTTCTCGTAGCCTACTGGATGAACTCGGTGCTGACTGAACAGCACAGGCAATGAACGAACTCTTGAAGCTCTTCCGTAATGTGGGATTAATACCTCATTTTTACTTACGTATATGTAAGAAGGCAAGTCAACCGAAAATCTATTCATTCCTATGAGAGTCTCAGTGATAATCAATGTGCCTGCAAAACTCCCCACATCCGTAATATTTTGGTCCAGAAATTGCCTCAAGTACGTTAAAAAAAAAAACGGAACTTTTGGCAGTCAACTTCGGAGAGACTGTGTCACAGTGTGCTAGCTTATCTAACAAGCTATAGCTCGCAGGCTATTTTCTTCAATTCAGTTGCTTATTTGAGTTGTCAAGTGAGTTTGTATAGTTAGAAAGAGTGAGATAATAGTTTTCACACATCCCAGATCAGTGTCCTTCTTACCCATCGCCTCATTGCGTGACTCAAAATAATTTAACTTTTCAGAGAAATTTGCACAAAACTGTGTCCGGACAACGTACGGATTCAATGTCATTGAGGTTTTCCTGACATTGCAAACAACCCAACATCCCAACATTGAATCAGACACGGTGTTTAAAACAACTCTTGCTTTGTCCTTGACTCCTGTTAAGTCTTAAAGTCTAAACTGTCATAACCTCCAAATTTTGTATTTGTTTTCTGCAGTTTGAATTAGTATTCCGTCCCTTTTGCGCATCTCATGCAGAGCATCTTTGAGTACTTAGAAAAGGGCTATATAAGTCCTATCCATTATTATTATTTTATTATCAAATGCAATGTATTTGGTATCTAATGCACACACTTGGCTAGGCACACGCCAAGGAGCCTTGTACCGGATAAATTGGTTGATCGGCCAATATTGACCTGTTGGAGTCAGATATGTCAGAGTTGGTGTGCTGTATATGTTCACTGATATTAAAACCATTTTTTAAGGCCAGAAAAAATACTTGGGCTAGTGACTTAAAATGGTGTAATCAAGTAGTTTGTCCAGCAGAGGGCAGTCCATTGTTTATTAACTAATAGGGAAGTGTTTACTGTTCAGTGCACTGATGTTTGGAATAAAGTTTGTTAAAATGTAACATATCCTGCCTCCATCACATGTCTTTCTCACAAGTATTTGATAACCACATTCAGCCGATATTTTATACACGTGAGTTTTCCTGGGTTGGGCCCTATAAGATCACCTTATGTAAAGGGTGGGCACCCCATATTTCACATATACACTGACCACATCTGTTATTGTTAACCAGTAAAACGCGTGCCCACACACACATACAGAGAGGTATTGTTTTAGCATGTTCACAAATCCTCTCATCTTGTCACAACAAAGGGAAGATATACATTATATGTGTATACGCCACCCCAAACATACACACAAACACACACACACAAACGCACAGAAGTGACTGATGACTTGGTTCAGGTGATGTGAGACTGGCCGGGATAATCCCAGTGCCTCATGTATTCTCAGGGGAGTCACACAGAGGTAGCAACAAACAACATAACACAGCTCCTGATAGTGCTCATGTGGTGTTATTACAAACACACACACCGACCAAAAAACACACCCAAGTGTAGAGGGTGGTGATGTAGTGTGGTGTTGTCCCTCGGGGAGGACAGGATAGTACAGAATCGATCAACTCTGAGAAGGTTTGTCCATCTGATCCTTCTCAAACAGACACTAAATACACACAACACACTGGCACACAAGTACACACACATGCCAATACACACACACACACACAGAAAATCTCTGTGCCTCTCTCACTGTCTCTCTCTCCAAGGACATGTAGCTGAATCCACCCACCATGAGGTTTGGATGTTATAAGACATGCTGCAGCCTTGAAGCGCAGCGCTGCATCCTAATAACCAGCTAATCCAATCAGGTCAAGCTAAATTCAGACCAAGTTTCAGGGCAAAACTTTGATGCTTTGTCTGCCTGATGTTGACTCTCGTATCGCTCGACGCTGGGAGAGAAGGCTGACGAACAGCTACTCAAACTAAGATAAATTCTTCTGTCTCTCACACTAACTGATAACGCATACATTGTAATTTATGTAATATTCTACAGCATTCAAGCAAGGCAGAATCATTAACCGCACCATTACACCTAAAGATAACACGGACAGTTTGGTTCATCCACCAGCCGTTTGCCATCTGTCTCAAGCTCTCTATGTGTGTGTGTGTGCGTGTGTGTGTGTGTGTGTGTGTGCACACATGGGATTGTGAATGTTTGCGTGTGTCACTGTATGTGCTGAGTATTGTTTTCATTGCTTATTAAAACATCTTACTGATACAAATCAAATATGCTCTTTTAAAACTTAAAAGACATTTCCCAGAAAATGTTTGTTTGTGTGTGTTTGTGTGAAAATGCATCAATCTATGCAACAAAATTTTATCATGCAGCTAATTCTGAAACCCATCTGTGCATCCACACCGTCACGTCGCACCCTCTCTTTAACATCCAGCACGAGGTTCCTCTCCGTCTCTTCCTCCCTCCTGCTCTCACCTCCCATCATCGATGGAAATCCTCCGTTTTGAACGGCTCGATCGAGCTGTAAGTTGATGAGACACTACCGGCTACTAGCAGCACACAATGAAAGACACACTATAAAATACCACACAAAGCAGCAACCAACTCTGGTAATAGCTTTGGGGGTGGGGGTGCACACTCCACAGCTTCTCATAAGGATGCAAAGGCAATTAGATAGCTGTCAGTGTCGATGAGAATGCCTTTCTAGAAGTACAATGTGTGGTGCAAGAGAGGAGATGAGATCTGTCTATAAACCAGTGAGGAGAGAGAAGAAGGATGGGGAGAGGAGAGGTTTGTAAAAAGGGGTTTACTGCGAGGGAGGGAATCACAACAGGCAAACTGTAGATGTGAAAAAGAAGGGGAAGCAATAGAAAAGAGTCTCTCTCTCTCTGTTGCTCAGACAGGTAAATTTGTCTCCTACGCAGAGCTTTCACATTCCCACTCAAAAGACATTCTATTGACCTTTTTGGTTCCTATAGCAACACAGAGCACAGGCCAGCAGTCTCACTAGAAATATGAAACACAAAAAAACTCTTTTACTGAAGAGGGATTTTTACGTGGGCCTGAACACAGATAAAGACAAAGAGCAAACACCTTCAATAATTAAAGCTCTCCGGTGTCTGCTGTGAGTTTTTCATGTTAACATCCATCTGGATACAAGCCGTGACC
Organism: Naso annulatus; assembly: GCA_029783625.1. NCBI lineage: Eukaryota > Metazoa > Chordata > Actinopteri > Acanthuriformes > Acanthuridae > Naso > Naso annulatus. The sequence continues at coordinate 23,523,900 of JAPZDX010000020.1, read as the reverse complement.
GCACCAAAATAATGATCTTAACTCCGGTACAGGATGCTGTAGGCTAGTTACGCTAATGATGGCACCCAAGTGTTAAGTAACCGTTGGCATGCAGTTTTGTGGGATCACAGTGACTTTGACATTTGACCTCCAACACATCTAATCAGTTCAACCTTGAGTCCAAAGAGACATCCATGCCAAATAAAGGAAAAAGTGCCTAAAGGCAATCCTGAGATGATGTGTTTATGAGAATTAGAGGGATGGACTTGACACAGTGATCTTATGTTGTGGTAAGACTACACGATATCAGCCCGATAATAGCCCAACCGGGAATATGTAGTGCATTGAGTGGCTTCGGAAATGATCAATAGGCATCGGACACAACAGTCGATTGTTTCATCTCACATAGTGTGTCACAATGGACGACAAAAGACGCCGTATCTAGGATGCCTCACGACCTCATAACAGAAACACTAGCATGTTTGATTTTTTGTTTCCCTCCCACGACAGTTTGTTAGTAGTAGTAGTAGTCAGTAGCGAGCGCTTTCTTGCTGGTGACATCACATAACGTCATCAACGTCATGAACTGTAAATGATTATTGATCAGGGAGCAGCATGCAGTCTGTCATGTCTCTCGGCCACAACATGGCGGAAAATTATTGAATCTTGAATCACCTAATCTGACACAATGAACATTTTAACAGAAAAAATATCTGGTAGTCCAACCCCAGCATTAATCTTTGGCTTTTGACCACCAAAAATTAATTAGTTAACGTAAAAGTACAGGTTTTTGCACATTTAGCCTCATAATAAGGATACTGACAATCATATACGATGTTCTACAGCATGATTATAACTAACAGTGCAGTCTGAGAGCTGGAGCTCACTTCTGACATCACTGCTAGCTGAAAGCAACGTAGGAGCGTGGGCACTCTGCTAATCCGATTAAAAACACAACAGACGCTTGTTTTAAATGATGACAAAATCACCAAATGTTTAAAGTGTCCTCTCATGTGCCAACTTTGAATAATGAAGTTAAACAACGGCTTATAACATTGAAATGACTCTTTCAGCTGCTTCAGGAAACAAACAAACAACAGTTCCCAGGTTATATGCTGTTGTTTCACTTCATGTTTTAGTGTTGGAACATGACTGAACATTCGGTGAGTTTCTTGTGTTTTATAACAAGCGTTTATTGTGTTTTTTGGCAGATTGGCTAATTGCCTATACACCTCAGTTGTTTTGGCGGTGGGGTCAGCACTGAGCTCCAACGCTTGTGACTGCACTGTTCATCATAATAATGCTGTAGAACATTGTATATGATCGTAAATATCCTTACTATAAAGCTAAATGTGCAAAAAAATGAACTTCTTTAAGAAAAATCCAAGTGGACATATGAGCCAAATTTGAAAAAATTCCCTTTTATGATATAAACCGTTTACGATATCGCGTCCAAAAGAACATGATGGATGGACAGAGGTGTGTACATACGCACAAACCGAACATACAATGTCTCCGCTGACAGCTATCACTGGTGGGGAGGCATACAAATAGTAATTTGAAAAAAACATGGGAGGTTTAAGCAGTTTTCACTAGTAGTTAATCTACAGACCACTGAATGAAAACAAGTACCAATCTGATGAGCATCATTATGGCGGATAAACTTGTAATGACAAAAATGAAATGATCAGTACGTTACCATTCCTTCTGACACATACTGGGTAAACTTGACAAAAACGAAAAAAAAAAAGAAAGATCCTCCAGCATGCTAATGAAAGTACAAAATTTAAATTAAAATAGTTTTCCTTCTGTCTTAACACTATTATGCTGATTTGAACAACAAATTTAGTTTCTGGTTGCAGTTTGTTGGTTCACTTTGAGTCTGGGGCCTCATTTCGATACCATGTTCATTTTAAACAGCTGATTTGGACTTCAAACATTGTTTTGGTCGAGTTAATGAGATGCAATAAAGTAAAGCAGCTTAGTCCACAGTATGACTCTCACTATCAAATGGAAGAGAAGAGGACGAAAAGACTTTACTATAATTGGTTCATTAGAATTGGCTGAGGCTGTTGGATCTCTTGCACACAGCAAATAATCCAGTCGGGCATGCATGTGCACATTTGCACATGCGAGGACACGAGAGTGAACGCGTGAGTGTGTGAGTGTGCACAGACACACACACACACACACACACACACACACAGCCACAAACTAATGCTTCAAACAGGCTGGGATTATACAACCCAGTCTCCAGTGATGAGGAAAGACATTTTTAGCTAATGCATAACATTAACTAAACTTCCTAAAAACACACAGAGACACACATGCATTTATACATCACACATGTACACATATCTGTGCAGCATGTGGAGAGAATGTGTGTCTGATTTTCAGTAAAAAGGAAGAAGATTATAAAGACACATTTAAATAGACACAGCCCGCACCGCGAGACGAGGCAAGGCTTCGTTTGTATCAGAGTCAAAAAGAAGCAAAGACACTCAAGATTCAGCTGTTCCCTCTCATGCGCGCTCTAGGGGTTATTGTTGACATCCTCCTGTGAATTAATTCAATTTGGAAGACAGGGTTAGCATTGATGAAACTAGGTTAGCATTGACGTTAGCATTCAGCAGAGAACAAATGTCATGATTACCAAAGCACAAGCTGCAATTGCTAACCCCATTTGGATATACAAGGGCAGCGCTAACCTTATTCAGCAGCACTGCAGCAGCTAACCTTATTCAGAATGAAACCCACATCTCTTAGGGCCCTTTTAGCAGCCGTGTGGTGTTAGCTAATTGTACTCAGGGGCTTTTTAGATGGAAACTTTGTGACAAGGTGGCTTTTTACCTCACACAAGTGAGATCTGTTTTCCATTTGCAAAGCCTCAGATAAAGCTTTAATACCATTTCCTGAATCTGCACCTGTTTGTTTGAGGGGGAAAGAGAGAAAGAAATGGGATAAATGAGCAGGGAAATACCGAGAATGTGAAAACATACAATTACATTCAGGTGCCATATACAATTTGCTACATCCTTAGTTTCCAGCCTCTTTTCATTTTTCCTGTTTATGCATCCTGCTTTTAATATCTCTTATATACACTCTATGTTCCACCTCATTCCTCCTTCCTCTCAGCTTCGCAATTTTACATTTAGTGATAAAATGGCATCATACAAGAAGGATTTATTTTCCAAAATACCTCAAGCAGACTCTTTGTCTCTCATATTTCCTGCTCCAACCTCCTTCTCAGAAACACACACATGCAGGCTGCAGCCATTTTCATGGTGTCACACTGGGACAGGCTGTGAAATAGTAAAAAACAAGCTCCAACAAACCTTAATTTGACACCGTACATTTGTGTACAAAAGCAAAAGAATCAAGTGAAAGCAAGCAGAAAGCAAAAAAGATGTTTTTTTATTCTCCAATAAATATCTCACTTATTTGCAAATATGAAAGATTTACATTTACTGAAAGATAACTACTTCAGCAGAATTGCTATTTCATAAACTGTAAACTATCTACAACCACCTGGATGCAAGATTTATAGACTGCAAACATTAATTCTCAGAGTTAATCTCCCATATCTGTTGACCAACATGGCTGCCGTTGCGAGGCTGCTTGACAACTGCTGGTAACAGTGTTTCTAGGCAAACAGCCCAGCTTCATCTCAGCGCCTGGCACTGTACAGACACACCCATCTCTTAGCTGCTCTGTAATTTGATTCACCAGCGCTGTGATTGGATTACAAGGCTGACATCCATGTCCAAGCTACAAGAGTCATGTCCATTCATTCGCTGTACTCACACAAAAAATGAATACATACATAGATAAACATGAATACACATGGACCTGTCTCGACTTGTATGTGACTCTAAATGTATGTGAAAACTAAAGGGATAGTTCACTCAGAAATGAACATTCAGTCATTATCTACTCAGCCTCATGCCGATGGAAGGTCAGATGCAGTTTTTTAGTTCACAAAAAACTCCTGGAGTTTCCAGCAAAAAGGAGTTGTAGTGGTCTCGCGTACAACTGAGGTCAATCAGTGTGTTCACATAGTTAAGTCAAACTATGGTTATAGCTTGACTGGGCCATTTAATTGTCCTTGTCCCAGTATACAAGTACCGAGGAAGAATCGATTTGTTGTCTAACTCTGCACTGGTAGGCGGCAAAATGCCCCACTTAGCTGGTTGCTATTGAACCTTCTTCCAGTTAGCCAAAGAAGCTACAAACAACTTAGCAAGCGGCTAGCTGAATCCATGACAAAGGGTGAAAACGTGGACAACTTTACATCACTGTACGCTTCTTATCTACACTTTACTTTTGGTGCAAATTAGATGCACGCTCTCCCTCGTGCTTACAGGATTCTTGTTTTCTTACCAGCTTTCCTCTACAAATTCATGCTGCTTGAGTTCTGGTTCAAAGGCGCCACAGGGACTATTGATGATGCACAAAAGGCTTAGGCCAGTCTGGGTCCTGATGAGGTGTATACATGCAGGAGTAACTTGACTTCCATTTGCATTATCTGTGTGTGTTAGCTTGACTTTGAGAAATTTGATTTTCTCTGAAAAATATGGCCCAGTTTCAATAAAATAATTACTATATTGTGTGACATATTAATGTGCATTGTTTAGTTACGTTTTGCAAAGCCACGGGTCATGGTCAAAGTTACATAGTAGTGCTTAAAGTACAGTTTCAACCAGACTTACATGTTTACTACATTTAAATAGTCTGTTTTTAGCCAGCCTAACACAATAAATCAACTGAACAAACTGACCAATGACATATTGCTCATCCAAAGTAATCCAAGTGCCCTAAAGCCTCAACATGCCAAGCTATTTCGAAAAACTTCACTGCCACCATGTGCATTTTGTGGATTAAAAAACTTTGCCTGACTTGACATCTGCATATAGGTAAATAGATAATGACTGAATTTTCATTTTTGGATGAACTATCCCTCTAAGAAACCTTTAGTGACACCAGAAGGAAATATCTAAAAACTACCACAGTTTTGACCCTAATTTGTTGGATTACTTCAAACTTTGCTATGAAATTCTATATTCGTGGGAATGTGCAAACCGTCTTCTTGTGCTGTGTACACAAAGACTTAACACGTGTTGGATCGACACACATACTGTACACACACTCATGCACACACACACACACGCACATTGTATGCAGGCAGCGCAGCCTTGATGTGGATTTGATTACAAGCTGTTCATTAGATGAAGCAGATGAAAATCCCTGCTCCATCTGAATAATCCTCTGTAGAGCTCATACTCTGTATATTAACCTTATCCTTTCCCTCCTGAGACGCAAGAAACATGCAAGTGTGAAAAAAAATCATGCACGTGCTCACATGCAGTATTTACAATACGACAAATGTTGCATTTAGATGAAGGTAATTCCACTCTTGTGATATGTGTGAGGCAGCCATGATTTTATCTCATTGATGCTGACGACTGAAGGAAACACTGCAAATCATCTTGTCTCGCTCTGTTTTATGTGATGTTCAAATCATTATCTATTTGCTCCATCAAAGAAACACTCTCTGACAGCAGAAAACAACTCAAACCACTGCAGTCAAAGACTTTTCTGAGAGCTAAAAATGGGGCCAGAGGTCAGAAAAGCTTGACTGTGACGCTCTCAGTCTCTGTCAGTCTCTGTAATCATTATCTCACTCCTGACATGATGATGGGAGGCAGCTGTATGTAAACAAGTGACTGGTCTATGACCGAGTCATCTCTGCTCATTGTCGTCCTTACACGTGAAAACAAACAATGAAGCATGTCGGACGAATGCAGACCAAAGAGACACACGCCAGCTGAAGAAATTAAGCAATTGCTATTTTGGAGACGGACAGAATATAACGTCACATCTTACATTCCCTCTGCTGTCACTTTCTCTCTGTCTTCCTCCCTCCCAGAGTGGCAGCCATTTGCACTGTCCTTAATACAAGCAGACACATGCACACTTGTGTTAATATTAGGGCCTGACCGATATATCATTCATTCATTCATTATTAGTAACCACTTACCCTTTGAAGGGTCATGGGGGGGGCTGGAGCCAATCCCAGCTAACACTGGGCGAGGGCAGGCAAGTCCCCAGTTCATCGCAGGGCTGACATATAGAGACAATCATTCACGCTCACATTCACACCTACGGTCAATTTAGAATCAGCGATTAACTTACATGTCTTTGGACTGCGGGAGGAAGTCAGAGTAGCCGGAGGAAACCAACGCAGACACGGGGAGAACACGCAAAACTCCACACAGAGAGGTCCAACCCCAGCTGGGTATTGAACTCAAAACCTTCTTGCTGCGAGACAACAGCGCTAACAACTACACCACCATGCTACCAACCTGTATACCAGTTTGCTGATATTATAGCCCAGTATTACTGTAGCCTATCACAGGTATATTAGCATGTTCTCTGATTCGTGCTGACATATAGATAGACAGACCCTAAAAATCCCATATGGATTAGGCCCAAGTTTAAGTATGTGCGTGTCTTTGGCATGTTCAAATAATGTGAGAGCATGAGTGAGCACTTCATTCATCCAATAAATCAGTTTTAACATGGCGCACAGGAAGAAAGACAAAGACACACTGAAAGAACCTGCTGGTTAACAAGTGACCAAAGTTTGTGTGTGTGTGTGTGTGTGTGTATGTGTGAGATTTAGAGCCCAAGCATATTCACAACTGAAATCAGTTCTATGACTCATCATCAAGCCTCACTGAAGGTTTCCCCTGTCAGTCTTCAGGGCCGCAGGGAGCTGCCGGCCAACCCACGCACAGACGCACCGATAGACACACAGCGAGGAAGGAGCTGAGTCACCGCACACCCACAGTCTGCTTCCTTTACCATTATCATTAACTCGGATCGCAGGACGAATGCGTGTTTAAGTCTCACTGCAGGTGACGTTGACTCCTCTCCACTTAATCATGATGAAACAATGACAGCTGTCGTACGTCTTTTTTGACACAAAAATCTCAAGTTCGAGGAATTTGATTTTAAGCACATTCACATGAACATGCAGTCAAACGACTCAATCATAATCAAGTTTCACATGTAAATTAACTACAAAATGGCTGTGACCAGTCGGAAAGGTTCTACTAGCAGACCAATCAGAGTACTGCTTACTGGTGAGTCACTGGCAATGTGTTTAAGTCAACCAAATTACAGTAATTTGGACATTTTCTGACCTCCCTTTTGAGCACATTTTCTAGTGAAATCCTGAACTGATCTGTCAGGTGAAAATTAAATGACAGTGAAACATCACAGACAACCGAAACATTCAGTTTTTATAACTGGAAAATACTTTTTTTTACCATTGATAAGCTGAATAACATTCTTTATGCGTAAGTTAGTTTTTTTGCTGCTAGTTTTCCCTGTTCTTCCTTTGGGCTTTTTCATGTTTTAATTCTTGATCTAGTTCATAACAAAGATATCACAACAGTGATGTAACATTTAACTTCCCCATATGACTCTCTGTGGGACTGAAGAACATCAAAGGGGACATTATTTCAGATGAAGATGTGATGTTAAGTTCCCTACACGTACCATGTAGCAAGAGGACAGCAGACCGACAACAGAAAAATAAAAATCTCCAAAGGCTAATTTGCTAACATTTGCTTATTAGTCCAAAGCACAGCTCTGTCGCACAGCTACACAGAGCTGCAAGCACGTCTGTAGACTTTTAGGCCTACTGACTTCTGCAGGATTTCCACCCTCACACGCCTTCAATAATGATGGTAGGCAGTTGGTTATTTGTAATTACATAGCTGAATTTTTAGATTTTGCATAACATTTCCAATGGGTCCCAATCCCACTGGAACATTCTAATGTGATGCAATGTGACCTTCACCTCCTAAAAAAAACCATAAAAATCTGCATAATGTCAAAAATATTAATGATGGAACAATGAAATCTTTTATTTTGTCTGTTGCACTGGAGATGTTGACCAGCCAACACTGAAACTATTATTTAAATTCTGGTGCATAATTTATGGCACTTGGAAAGTTTCTATAGTTGTTAAAACATAAAATAAACATGAAGGCACTTTCCTAACAATCCAGATACTGAAGCTTGAAGTCTGTGGCCGCATGCAGGCAGAATGGTAGTCATTTGTAACACTGAGGATGGAGGCTCTCATGGGCTTTCACACTATGAATAATTCAGATTCACAGGCTACAGGGTTAACCCGGTCACTCCAACTGTATACACACAGAAACATGAACATGCATGTCGCGTGAGCGTACACAACAACAGATAGCCACCAAGGATATACATAAGCATGAGCTCCTCCTGAGTACAGAACATGTTTGAAAGCATGCAAGCACACACACACACACACACACACACACACACACACACACACACACAATTCATACAAATTCACACAACAAAACATAGTCCATCATATCAGGCATGTGCAAGGAAGGCAAGAAACCCGAGGGGCTTATGGAGTGTCTCCC
>JAPZDX010000020.1:23495909-23506670 GCA_029783625.1 Naso annulatus | reverse complement strand
TTTCTTTGTCATTCCACTTGATTGATGAATTGATTCTCCCCTTTTTATTAATAGGCTACTTCTGCCCCCTTTGCCTGATTTATTGCTTACTGTGTTTTAATGGTATCATTACTGTAATTCTCTTGCTTTTCTTGCTGGTAACCTTATAATTTATTTCTCCATCTAAAAAGATATTACTGTTGCTTGGTTGTCATGTATGTCATGTCTCTTATATATGTTGGTTCACAACAAAGGTTAAAATAAAGTTATATTTTAAAAAAAAGATGTTAATTTGAATTTTATTTTGCATATGCTGCCAAGCTTAGCAAAGAGAAAATAAATGTGCAGTATGACGTTTACTACGCTGTTTCAATAAATGATAGAGAATTAATTCCACCCAACTCTACCACTTTTATAGAAGATTATCATTTTGTTTCTTGAGAAAGTCTATGGGAAAATGATGTAACGAGAGCAGACAAACATCAAGGTGTGTCTATCGAAAAAGCAGTGATGCGCAGCTAAATCGACTTTTCATAGTTTTCGCTCCTTCTAAATCAGACTTTTGTAACAGGCAGACAAACCTGAAATCTTTTCATACATATTGTGACTGCAGTTTGCATTTCATAATATCATTTTCTCAATTGTACCATTAAAAAGGTCTTTATTTGATAACTCCAGCTGCTCCAGAAAAAACACAGAGACTGAAAGCATCTTTTGAGGAGACAGGGAGTCTTTCTGAGGCAGACGATGTGACACTGGGGACATGACATGGCTGTGGTTAGCTGCGCCATAACCAGGTTACTGCTGCAGCCGTGGATATATGGAGACAGATGACGATGGCTTCTGTAACTTTATTTGCTGCTGTACAGTTAAGGTCTTCATGGATTACTCCCTGCACTGCAGAGAGACTGTGGAGAAACATCAATTGAGCAGTACACAGAGAATTACAATGAAAAGAGTAAAAATGTCATAATATCCGTCAAATATACATGTTTAAATTTAATTTAAAGAATTCACTGTAAAAAATGGAGAAGAATAAAGTACCGTGCAAGCAGCTCAGCATTTATCGTGGTATATTAGACAATTACTGTGACAATGACAGAATCAGACAGTTTAAAAGTTCTATGATATAACTTACTTACATTGAGTCAGTATAGAACAATGATTACATTGACTAATGTTTCTATGTACTGTAACTGATACATTAAATACTTTTCCTGTTACAACTACCACATCATCACTGTTGTGCTCATTATATGCAACTAATACAATGAAAGCTGCTATCCAGACACTGGGTAAGAAACTTTTTAAAAACTAGACATTTAAAAAAAAATAAACTATGAACTAATACTATGACTGCTTTTTTTTTAAATCTGTTCGGGCAGAAATATAGGCAGAAGAAAAAGTAATTTGCCACAGTCTTTGGCTTTGCTGTAATCAAAATGTTTTCCGCATATTGATTGTGTAGCCTGGCCAAGCTAGAGTGCACTGATCCAGAGAAAGGAGGTAAAGAAGATTGTTTTTTACTAAGAAAGTTGATTGAATATACAATATGTGCTGATTTACAATCAGGGGTGTGTCTAAGGAGTCACCAGAGGTGGCATTGGCCCCCCAGGTGCCACCCTATTTGACTGGTTATCTGCCCAACTAGAGGTGGGCCTGACTGATATGTTTGACAAGTTGAGTTGCAATTCAATCTTAAACCTAAGAGGCAGCAAAAGCAAATTATAAGTAAATATTTTAACCATTTGTTATTTATTACTGCGGTGTCCTTTTTTGTCTAGCTAGCTAAGCTTCTGAATTTTTATTTTGTTAGCATTTTATACTGTGATTCTATTTTCAAATGTGCCATTTCTTTATTTGTATTTAACTAATCTTTTCCAAGGACAAATTCTCAAAAGAATAACAGATGAAAGGTTTATATTACATTTGTTTGGTGCCAGCCACACTGTGTCATGGCTGGTAGATCTTTTTATCTTTAAAATTAAACATGTTCCAAAAAGGTTTGTTTTGTCTGACGTTTTCTAATAATATGTATATGTTTCGACTGCTGACTTCCCGCAGTTTTCCTCAGAAGTGTCACATGATGTTTCTGTGACGTCATGTCAGCTGGTTTATATAGGTTTATCATCCATCTGGATAGGTAGGATGATGCCCCCTGTTGGCTGGGGGTTTTATAGAGGACGGCATCACAGGTGTGTGACAGCATGTTGGCCCCATCATCCCAGTTCACAGTCGTGTGGGCACGTTTCCAGATCTCTGCTGCCTCCTTTATCCAAAGATGGTATCCATTGTTCTCAGACCAGATGATCTCAGCCCCTTCACAGTCCGTGATGTGGTTCTCTTTTCATCACAGCAACATCATGTAACACCTCTGGGGAAGACTGCAGAACGTCAGCAGTCAAAACATGTCAAGGTAAAAACTTATTTTTACAAGTTTTAACAAGAAAGTTTTTAACATAAACTTTAAACACTGTAATGTCAGTAAATGCAAGCAGACATGGGTCATCTGGACAAAAATGGAAAATTAGTACTATTTTGATGCTTATATGTGCACGCAGAGGTGTATTGATGAGGTACTTCAAGCCATCATTGGGTGAATCGACTTATCACCAAATCCTACATGCCACCCTTACGTAAGTCAGTGTCCCTCTTGAGCCACCCTAGTTAAAGAAGTGTGGACATGCCTCTGTTGAAAATACAGGACACACACACACACAAACACACACACACACACACACACACACGCGCGTATGTAACATGTAGTGGTCAAACTTGAAATCGTCATACATCATCACTGACTGAACTACAATCAATACCTAATTAACATGCTCTGAATATGGCTCATGGAGCAGATACATATCACACACACACACACACACACATGACAGCCTTCTCCATCCAACAGGAAGACTTTTTCTAAGTCAGTAGGTGTTGGACCATGCGTGGAGGTCTGGTGTTCCTCTGTGGAGAGCAGAGGTAGAATAACACATCTCCTCTCTGTGAAAGCTTGACGGGTGTTACCAGCTAATTATTCCCCCAGCTCTTTCCTGCAGTGTCACGGCTATAGCTTCCCCCTCTCAAACAGCTGCTCTGCTAATTACCTCTGGTGGCATGTACTGCAGTCTCTCTTTCTCTCACTCTCTCGCTCTGTCTGTCTCTATTACCCATCCTCGTTCTCCCCCTCTCCCTCTCCATATTGTCACAGTTAAGACATAGAGACACCAAGCAGAGACTGAGGACCATCTAATAATCCTATCCCACAGAGAAGTCATGTTCTTCTGGCAGTATGTGACAGTAAAAGCAAAGCGTGTTAACAGCAGTACTCGGGGTGATGCAGAGGCTCCTGAAACAAACACACTCTGCAGAAAAAAACACATTTTAATGATTAATTATCCCGGCTAGGATGAAATGGACTCACTTTTCGTGCAGCTTTGTGTGTTTGTCACTGTCGGTGTCAATGCTTTTGTGTGAGCCGACTGCGGCGACAAGCTAAGGCGACGGGATTAGCGCGCCCCTGCCTGTCATTCAAACAGACAAGCACACACACATCTGCTCTGACGTGTGCAAACTTCCACACAGACTCGCCGACACACCATACCCACACACAGGGGAGCGAGGAGAGACGCACGCAGGTTAATTGACTTCTCTTTTAGTGGCGAGGTATTCTGATGGAGTCAGCACATTCAGAGGAGAAAGCAGTGGGTGAAGAGATGCTGCAAGGGTGCCTCCCTCTGTCTCCCTCTCTGTCTGCCTCACGAGATGGCTTGAGTCAGAGGGATTAGACAGGACAAGGCCTCTACTGCCACGACGTAAATATGATAATGAAGTGTACAGGAGAGAGGATTACACTATCCTACCTCTCCCATTGGTCTAATCCAGGTTCACACATTTGCATTGCACACCCGTGTTCTGCACGCGTCCCATCAGCACAACGCTGATATGGATACAACAAGCAGCAGCAGGTGTGGACTGTTTACACTAACATAAGAAAAAAGAATTGAGAATTGCCAGCAGGGGATTTACAGTGCTGCCTTTGTAGCTCGAATAATGCTGAATCAGAGTTTGCAGTTTGCGCTGTGATACACTATCGTTCGTGTGCTTGGGGAGTTTCAACAGTTTCAGATGAAACTGTGCAAACAGCACAGGGTATGCGTAATATGCATAAACATTACTTGAATTGCACGCCGACTATAAGAAGATTATTGTACTTTCAATAATAAGACAGCAGGCTATGCATTTGTTGATACAGTACACAGTTATATGGCATCTGTTCCACACTCTCCTTTCAATAGAGGCTATTATAGTCTGCCATGTTGGTATTTATGCTGCAGACGAGGGAGTGGGATGGTTCAGAGCAGCTTTGAAAAAGGAACTCAAACAACCCAAGAGATGCAGCAAGCATTCAGGCGACTGGAAGATTTGTACAGTAAGCTGGTAATTGAGCTCTATATTTTGTTGGGTTTTAAAAATGTAACCCACCAAGCTCCCTGTCTTATTGCCTTTAGAGTTATGGAGGATGTGAAAATCCATACCTGGAGACTCATCATAAACAGTCCGGCTCACAGTGAGTGTCGGACTCCATCGTCGCTGACAGTGATCCAGCAACATCTGCACCATTCACCTCTCTCCATTACCTTCAGTCCATCCCCCCATCCATCCATTCATCTACCAATCTATCCATCCATCCTCACCTCATCTCCGCACTGTCAAAGCAGCGGGGCTGTATGTCAGCCCAGCATGTGTGTGCACCTCTGCTTGTGTGTGTATTAGTGTACGTGCATGTATGTCAGCAGGCAGTGGTTGTATGTCATGGCCATCTCCTGCCTACAGATTCATGTTATTGATTGGATGCACGTCGTGGTGCACTATAGCGAGCCATGACGAATCGCATGCTGCACAGCGTGTCACGGCCGGGGCTGTCATGGCACCTGGGGGACAGGAGGGGAAGTGATAAGAAGCAAAATGAAGAGGAAAATGGTTTGCAGTATCGAGCGGGGGGGCCCTAAAGGATGGACCAGCCAAATAATAAGAACATATTTCTGTGTTTTCCTGCTGTGTACAATTTCATCTGTGGGCAAAATTCTTCCTGAAAACTGTCGACATCAAGATTTGTGAACTATTTGGAGTTACCAGGACATTTTTTGGACTCATTGTGAGTCAGTATTTTTTTTTTAAGTCTGTTAGTGCATTGAGCACCTCAAATCTCAAAACTAATTCAATTATCTACATTCCATTGGTATAACTTTTATATTTAGGGGGCAACTGATGTAATGGTTTGCCAGTAACCTTGGCTGATATTCACCTATAGCAGTTATATTGGTATTGGTATATATATCACTGGACTTTATCCCACTTATTACATGGCTATTGACTAAAAAAAATCAATGTGATACAAATTATGGATTTAAATATGATTTTGTGTTTTCTTTTCATCAGTTGGAACTGCTTGCATAGCAACGTGATGTTAACATTAACTGTTTCCTGTTTTGGACCTGGACCATGGTTGTGACCGAAGCTGTTGCTGCTTCACTTTATCAGCAGTAGTCAAACAGGACACGGGAGACTCCAGCTCGGTTTTGATAAGCTACGGTCTTAATTTACCAACAACTTAAGTCGGCACAGTTCATCAAAACAACTGCTCAACTAACCGCCTGCTCACTTCCAATCACCACACACACACACATACACACAACTCACCGGTCTCTCACCTTCGCTCTACCACACTCTCTAAAAGGAGCTACACTACTCCTGCAGCAATTGGCTACAAGCTCTATCCTGAACGAAAACTCCCAAACCTGAAACTGTGACATTGATTAATGCATTGAGAGCACGCCATCCTCAGCCTGTCACTTCACCTTTTCACAAAGCACAGTGAACGGATGATAGACGCACAGACACCGGACTTCATTCCGCGGACTGATATGACAGGACGTGAACCTCTGTGGCCTGAGCATGAGCCTGGTCCAAATGGTCCCTAACAATGGTCTGTTGTTTGTAGCAATGGTCTGTTATACAGAAATAACAGACCTTAGAATGCTGATATTGACCAATCAGAGTCAAGTATTCAACAAAGCCATGAAGTAAATTGCAGTAATGTAATGTACTACTGACGACTGAGTGATAAAATATGTTTGGGGGTGTTTTAATGATGGACAATTCCTTTGAGACAAAATAAACAGCAAGACGAGAAAGAAAAGGTAACAAAAAAAGCAAAGCAACGGAGTGAGCGAGTGCGAGTAAAACAGGAGGAGGCATGCTGATATGAGGTGGTGCACTCAGACGGAGGCTGATAGGCCTGAAGGTGAACCAATCAATTATTCTCCACCGTCAATAATTCAGAGTAGACCAGGGGCTCTCTGAATGTGTGTGTGTAGACCAACACTTACACACACGCACATACGCACACACCCACTAAGCAGGCAGCCCAGTGGCCTGATTTGATTTAAGATGACCAGTCAATGTGGATCCAAGGCTTCAGAGGGCCGAGGCTTTAAATTATTGCTCGGCTTAAAGACAGAGGGGCAGCAGTATTTTCTCCCTGCGTGCAAAACCCTCTTAGTCCAGCTCTGTCTCTCTCTTCACTCCCACTTTTCCTCTCATTTTGCTCTTGGTGTGTTCCCTCTTGAGGAGTCCCAAGCCAGCAATGGAGGGAAGACGGCCCCTCTTGGCTGACACCTTTGCTCTTCCTCACTATTTCCTCCAAAAAATATGTTCTTTTTCCTGTTTTTTTTTCCTTAGCTCTCTCTTTCTCTCTCTCTCTCTCTCTCTCTCTCTCTCTCTCTCTCTTCATGCTGTGTCTTTGTCTTTCCCTCTGCACTCACAGAACCATGCAAGCACACTCGCATGGACGGACACACACACACATACACTATCCATTTCTCTGTAATTGAAAAGATGCCCTGGCTGTTTGCCACACTACTAAAATGGATCAGATGGCAGAATATCCCTGAGGTTGTACATCTCCAACAGGGAGAATTAAAGAGACCTCTCTCTCTCTCTCTCTCTCTCTCTCTCTCTCTCTCTATGTCTTTCACTCTCTCACTAACTCATCTCTCTCTCTCACACACACACACACACACACACAAACAAAAAGACAGAGAGTAAGTCTGACTGTGCCATTCCTAATGTACCGGCTCCGTCCTTTCTTTGTTCCAGCCCTCCATTACAATATGAGTGGGCCTGTTATAGTGAAATTGGAGCATTTGTCTTGTGTGAGTTTCTTCTTCCTGACACAAGGACTAGAAAATGACTCCTCAGCTATTCAATAACAGCCAAGAGTCTGCGGTCTGCGAGAAGAAAGCAGATTGGAGAAAAGATTCTTTTTTCTCCTCAGCTCAGATTACAGATAGAAAAGCTAAAACACAACATCAGTCATCTACAATCCACAACCTCCACAAACAACAGCCAACAGTCAATGATGAGTCAACGCGACTAAAAATCATTGGTTCGTCTCCTCAAAGATTTTTTTCCCCTCAGTGTTACTACTTGTGGTTTGTGTGACAGTGGGGTGAGATCTCTGTCAGTGTGCATATTTGTGGGAGACAAGATAAAGATGTGACAGCAGTGTGAACGTACAGCTAAGATGAGCGTTGAGCTATGACTCACAATAAATAAAAAAAGGACTCTTGAGAGATAAAATGTGAGCATCTTGCCATCATGTGAGAGATGGAAGTGTGGGAGTAACAACTCAGTGCCACACAGCAGCCACCTGGCAGCTTCACCGCAGCACTGTTTATGTTATTCAAAACAGAAGCCAAAGTCAATTAAAAAATAATAATAATAAAATTCTAAAAAATGCGTGCGACCATGCATGTCAGTCATGATGAGCAGCGGGATGCCAGGAAAAGGGAGGGTTGATGTGACAGTTTTAATTTTAGTTTTAAGAATTTATGATGAAAATTCAGTAATCAAATCCTGATGAGCGAACACACAACAACAAAATCACCTGACCCATGATGTAACAATGAAAACAAGTTTCACTGCTACACTGTACTCAGTGAAATTGTAGGTGACAAATAAGACTTCTCTGGGGTCGGTGGGATCGTAAACCATTTTTTTTAGCCAGAAACTAACAGCTGGGCCATTCAGATGAGCCCTTGATCATCGTCGTATCCCTTTCACAGGCTGAGTTATGTCTCCTGGCATTTGAGTGACTTTATACAGTCTTCATA
Source organism: Naso annulatus (assembly GCA_029783625.1). Classification (NCBI taxonomy): domain Eukaryota; kingdom Metazoa; phylum Chordata; class Actinopteri; order Acanthuriformes; family Acanthuridae; genus Naso; species Naso annulatus. The sequence goes on along the minus strand of JAPZDX010000020.1, from coordinate 23,498,517 downwards.
ATGTAAATACAGTATGATGAATCCCACAGTGAAGGTCTTTGGTAATTATTTAATCCGTTTGCCATATCAAAGACAGCTAACGCAGTGGTCCATCCTGCAGTGCGTCTATTTCTTCCGCTTCCTGCCTACCAAAATAAAATTTAATTTAAATTTGTCTTGTTTGTTTGTTAGCCTATTTAATTTGAAAGCCTATATAATTCTGCATTACAGTTTTGAAGTTTAACATACATTTTTACACAAAAACCTAAGAAAACAAGTGGCAGATTTTCTAAATATATATGTAAAAAATTTGCTGTATGTGTTTTTGAGTTGATTTCTTTGTTCTAACCTAAAGAAAATACTTGAAAAAGCATTTTTCAGTTGTCAAAAATGTTCATCTATATTTCATTGTTTGGGGTTTTTTTGTAAGAATTTCTTTTGTTTCCATTTTCGTATTGTTTTTTCTCTTGTCTTACTGGTCATACTACTGTTTACACATTCAAGTGACACTCCTTCAGCCAACATATTCAGCTTGTCCTGAAAAATATAAAGTATATTTTACTATTTTGCATTACAGGGTTTAAGTTTAGGAGCTCTAAAAGCAAGAAAAAATAGCAGAGACCTCAGAGGGTTAAAGAACATCTTATTGCACAGAAAAATGTGTACACTGGGGATGCATGATAAGATTTTTTTTTGGCTGATACAAATAACTAATAATTATCTGCTTCTAATGGCTGATACCAAAAGATATCGATAACGTAACTCTTTTCCTGATAATAAAAATATGCAATCAGTAACATTAAAACAGCATCTAACATTATGTTTTATAGATAACATACCAATGCAAGGCTCTGTTTTGTGTGGAAATGTGTGTGTAAGCTGTGTGCACATGTTTAACAATATCAGCGCATTGGCCTGCGTGTCTCGGTTCAGCAGACAACAGGTCTGATTGGATTAAGAAACTCTACAGTGGATTAGTCATGTCTGGTCTGATGCTGGACATGAGGAGAGAGAACGGGAGAGCGCCGTGACTGTTTTGTGTGTGTATTTAAATCTCACAGCTGTACTTATGTGTGTTAGTTTAATCTCATAACTGTTACAAAGGGGGTTTTATCGCAGCGAGTGTACCGTACATTACTGAAATCCCAGGAGAAATGCTGATGCCACGGAGATTGGCAGCTCATTTAGTTTGTAAATGCATCAAACATCCACCACTAAGCTGAAAATGCATCCTAATTGCCATAATAAATAGCTGTGAGTAATGTAGGCACAGTGCTGTCCTAATGTGTGCTGCTCTATTACATGATAGACATATTCATCTGAACCATCACTGAGACCATCAAACATCATAAAAAATATTAAAAATGTCCCTCGGAGTTCATCAAATGCAGGTTCAGTTGTCACATGACAAATATGTGTATGATGCTGTTTTTTATATCTCATAAATGTGATAATTGACTCAGTTTTGGAGTTCATGGCAGATGGCTTTCTGTATTTAAGCTAAGAAAGAATAAGTGCGTAAAGCAGACTAATACTTACTGCCACATAAACAGGATAAAAAGCAGAAAAACTGTGTGAACTCTTTCCTGTCTTTATGCTATAAATAACTGGCATGGACATGTGACCCAGCCTTGGGTGATCAGATGAGAATGGGTGAAATTTGGGACAGGGGAGTTGTTGGTCCGTGTAGTCAAATGGTCACATTGGCAATGAACAGTAAAAGACATGACGGTCGGAAGTAAATGCTGTGGGGTTTTTTTTTATATTCCTAAATTCAGCTGTCTATCGACAGAAAAAATAACACAGTGGCTGTGCTCTATCATTACAAAACACTTTGTTTCCATCTCATAGGGCAGCAGTTATGTTGCATTCACATGGAATCAGGCAGACGGTAAACAACAGGAGACACTGCGTGAACGGCACGGGAAAAAACAAACAAAGCAAAATGAAACTCCCATGTTAATGTGTTGTTGCCATGACGAGGTATTGTTTACAAAGAATGGAATAAAGTCTATTTAATGTAATTATTTTGTGACTAATAATTTAATGTAACTTTTCTGCTTATACATGTAGCTGTAAAATGCAGCCAAATTTAACATAATAATAATAATAAAAATATTTAAATTGGAGGACAATCAGCTTTGAGCTGATTGCCTTCTATGTGGCACCTTTTTAACTGACATCTCTGTAGGTTTTTAGGCCGTGGTAAATACAAGTCCGGGTATTATTGCATCAAATTAATCACCTTCTCATTGTCGACATTCGTCATGTTTTCTCCTTGCGTGAGGCATTAGAGGATTATGGTAACATCCGGTTCTAAATTTCACTGCGTAGGGATGGCAAAAAGTTAAAATATTTTAACTTTTGACAGCAATTCCATCTGCCGTTACCATACCTCATCAAATTTTACCGTCTGGCTCTCATCCACTTAAATGAGATCGAGTTTGCTGTTTACAGATTGCCTGATTCCATGTGAATGCAGCATTATCCACTGGTACTTCCCTTCCCACTCCTCCTTGTACCTGCAGTAACGTTTCTGCTTTTTGGCTGGACGTTCGCCATGTCCCGCAACACCAGCCTGAGGCTGACTGATGATTTTTATGACTGTCTTGTCCTGTTAGCATTTAGC
>JAPZDX010000020.1:23216585-23233488 GCA_029783625.1 Naso annulatus | reverse complement strand
AACTGGAGCAGAGAAGTGATGACACGTAAATGTCATCTATGTATGGAATACCACTCGCAGTGAGTGAGAGTGTGTGTTTCTGTACATTGCTTGCAGCAAGAGAGGTAAATAAGATCAGGTTTCTCCTCACGCACACATGCCTGAGAAATCCCCTTAAAGAAGACGTGGTAATGTGTGTGCATCCTCTAATGCTGCATGTTTGTGTGGTTAATGTTTTGGTTGCCCGATTAGTCTACACAGACACTCGGCTTAGGTTTATCTTACTCGCTTCCTGCCTGCATTTAGAGCTCATGGTGGCAGGCTAGAGAGGGTCGGCTCAGTATTTATGAGCAGATCCTGCTTTTTTTATGACTGGTGTTTCCCTCTGCATGACGAGCGTGGTGCGAATAGCCTGGTTGGGAAAGGGAGGGTGGGCTGAAATTTGATGCACACTCTGGAGGTGGTGGTTCCGTGCCATGTTCTCATCTCGGGGCTTTTGATGACGCCTGCTGGGTCAGGACTGGTGAGGTTGGAAGGGGCCACAGAGGTCTTAGGGCCAAGAACACTATACTTCGAGGGGTTAGAGGGCTGCACAGAGCTTAGGGGTTATCTTGGAGCCAGTAAAGCTCTGGTATTCTGTGTTGTTTGCAGTTGCCAAACATCCCTGTAATTGGCCTCCGTGCTCGTCTTTTTGCCACCATCCCCCTTTGTTTTGTCAGTTAAGACATCATTCTCTTTGCCATCTTGGCTCTTGGAGTGTATTACTTGTAAAGTTGAGATTTCCAGCGGCAGTAAATCCTTCCTAACCATCTCCCCATCCACCAGACATCCCTACTCCCTCTGCATCCCTCCCTCTGAGAGCTTAAATATTCTCCTGCATACACCAGGTTATCTCTTTAGCTCCTCATGTTTACACCTGCAGACTGAAATACACATAGAGGCCCCCGCAGGGTGAGAAGCAGATGTGGAATAGATCACAGTGAGAGGAAGAGGAAGAACCAGAGGGGAGATACATAATAAATGTCAAATCATTTTGGCAGATTTGTCTCTTTTGACAGGACATATTTAGCATTCAGGCAGTTCTTCCTGGCTCAGTAACACTCACCTCTTAAAAATATACAGTCTGATGTTCTGCAAAGTTATTTTAGGACTTTAAAAAAAGATCATCACATAAAAATGTGCACAAGTTGTGACAATGCAATCCAGTGAGCTTGCATGCTAAATGTGGCGACATCCTATATAAATGAGTAGGGCTCGACTGATATATCAATTTGCCAGTGTTATTGGCCGATATTGGCCTATTGCAGGTATATCTGTATTGTCGTGTATGTTCTCTGATGAGCGCCAACATTAAAATGTTTTTTAAGGCTGGAAAAAAATGCTTGGGCCAGTCATTGAAAACGGTGTAATCATGTAGTTTGTCCAGCAGAGGGCGGTCCATTATTTAATTGGCAATAGGTGAAGTGCTTACTGTTCGGTGCACTGATGTTTGGAATGTAGTTTCTTAGATATCCTGCCTTCATTATGTATCTTTGTCAAAAGTATTTAATAATCCATTCAAAATATAATATTGTCCGTCCGATATCGGAACATTCTTAACCCCTAACATCGGTAATGACTTTAGCCCCAAAAATCCCATATTGGTCGGGCCCTGTAAATGAGGACCGGTTTGTACTCAGAATGTAACTTAAACAAAAGTGGCTGACAACATTCAACAGAATGCACAAGAAAATCATCTTAATATCACATTTTAAGGTGGAAACTTCATAAATACAAGAAGTGCAAAAGTGATGTGAGAGGTCAGATTTTGAAAAAACAGGAGCCACGCCCTTCATCAAAGCAGTCAATTTCACTGTGAGCTTCAGAGGTTTTCTTTTAATTTCCTGAGTGTGCAGCCAGCATGAAACAAAATCCTAATATCGAGTTACAAATAATATGTTTAATGATCTGCTGAGACTCGCAACTATATGGCCGGATTTTTTGTCAGTTTTGAGCAAAATCAAAATGTCTTTCATCTATTTGCTGATTAGGCACAATACCCTGAGCTATGAATATGGAGAAAAGCTAAACATTATGAAAATGCTGAGTTGAACTCTGTGAAAGATTGGACCTAAATAAAATCCAGCAGCTTTTCTTAACTCCCAAGCGGGGGTGATCAGGCTGCTGTCTCCTCAGTCTGAGCCTCCTCTGGGAAATAAAGACCCGTCTGGTCTGAGAGGTTTATGGTATTCTGCTAAATGACATCCCAAACAAAGAGGCAGGATATGAGGGCACATATGGCACACACACACACACACACACACACACAAGTGCAGGGAAGACAGTAGGAGAATGTGACTGTTTACCTGTGATGATGATGAATGGCGGCGTCCTGTGGGAACAGCCTCACAGCAAACCCTGTTAACCCTCAAGATGCCGCTGACCTTTTTGTTTTACGAGCGTTTAAATTAGCTCAGCCCTTACCTTTAGCTTTTTCAGTTTAGACCACGCAGCAACTCATGTCTCTGTTGCTCGTCATTGGCCCCATTACCACCCCCCCACTCCTCTTCATCAACGCCAAGAATCAACATCAGTTTCCAGATGCTTAATGTTCTCTGCATTGTAAGGGCTCATTATGTGCCTGAAATCACTCGACAGTGCACGTGCAGAAGTGGAGTAGACACACGCTCACACACATACAAACAGTCGCCCTTGGATACAGACACATGTACACACACTCCCATCCTTTCATGGAAATTTATTTGAAAAAGCTCATTTTTCTTTGTAAACAATAACTTTTGTATCAAGCCTCTGAGGAGTAAACAGTTTACAGATCTTGTTTGACATTGATATTGTTTACTTTCCACTGTAATGGTTTCATGAAGGAGCCAAGTGGGAAAATGAGGACGGGGTGGGGGTTAAATGGGGATAAATTATAGGAGGGTTGAAGAGAGAGAGACAAAGAGAGGGCTCATCCCTGACAGTGACAGAGGAGAGAAAGAGCCAAATGTTTGAAGACATTAAGTTGACAGGGCCGGGCTGAGACAGGGTGTCGAGTGTGTCGAGTATGTTTGTTATGGTTGACCAGTCTACTGACTGTGTGACTCCAGAGCAGCTGGGAATCCATTCAGAGGTGTTTGTTCCCTGCTGTCACATTCCCTGCTGTCAGTGGTGCCGTGGCCACGTTTAGGGACACAAATGCTCTCCTAACTATTGTACCTCACATATGAAATCATTAACCTTTGCATGTGTTTTTAGGTTCAAGTCCCATGTCTCACCTGATGACCAGGCCCAACAGGCAGGGAGACAGCAGCAGTTTGAGAGGTGGGATTTGTTTTGTGCATGGCCACCTCCACCTGGCTGTTTCTTGTTCTATAAATCCACCTCTTCATCTCTTTCTGGCAGACTCGGCGTGGCAGTACGGATCTCCAGGCTTCCAGGAACTGAAGGCTGAAGTGACAGAGGTCCCCGCTCCCGACAGCTCTGAGGATAACACAGGTCTCCCTTTGATTGGTCTTCATTTCTCCCTGACAGAACCATACGACTGGTTTAGCGTGATTTACCTGATGTATAACAAATCAAATATGCCTTAAAAGAGAACCTGAAAATGCAACTTTGACAAAAGCACCATCATCAAACATCATGCGAATCCTCATGCTCTCAAGTACTCTCAAGTATATACTGGTTTTGAAATATCCTAAAAGTATAAAAGTAAAAGGTTTCACACTGAAGGACATATCTAGCAGCCACCTCTGTGCAAAGCCTGCTGAACCTCATGTCATATTAATGTAATGCAAAGACTATCAAACTAATAGGTAGAATCAGTAGGATTTGTCTGAGCTGTTCCTAAAAGCACCAGAATATGAGCTGATTGTTGATTCTTCTTCCCAGAATGTTAAATAGTGACATTTTGGGTTGGTAAAGCGTCCTGAGCACGGCCAAAAATGCAAAAGCATTCAAACCAAAGTAACGAGCCTGTTTGAAAAATGTAATAAGTAGAAAGTTCAGATATGTTGTGTTAAAATGTAGGGAGTAAAAAATAAAGTTCTAAGAAAAAGAAATACTTAAGTAAAGGACAGATCCCTGAAAAATCTGCTCAAATACATTAACAAAGTATTGTACTTTGTTACTTCCCACCTCTAGCAATAATGTGCAAAGAAGAACAGAAACATCCCCACAAAGGCAGAGAAGAAGACTGTTGGCTGGCTGAGATGGATGTAAATTTGAAAATAGTTTTTTTAAAAATTGAAAGAGAATAAAGAATTACATTTAGTGGTTGACAATTCCTTGAGGTTATGGACAATGCATTTTGATAGGAAACAATCAATGTCAGCTAAATATTTGTTTGTTTTAAAAAACGTAAAGAACAAAATGCTTCACAGACCGAGTTTTGTCCTTCACAATTCCTTCCTGGCGGCTAAAACCCATCTCACTTACCCCTTCTCTTCCTCCTCCTCCATGTATGTTCATCTGACCTGGCAAACATGACACTCGCCCCCCTACTGACAACCTCAAAGCAAATACTGCTATTAATACTGCAGCATTTAGGGCGAGAATACCAGAGTCATGCCAATACATAGGTATGTGGGACCACTTAATTTTTATGTTTGTGTTGTAAATGTAAAGGGAAAGCAACACTAACAAGAGTGTCACTCACACTCCGAAACATTCCCATGATGGGTGTCCCAAAACCTCGCCATTGCTTGCACTGTTGATTGGCTCTCAGTTGGTTTGGTTGTTTGGGAAGATCATGAAAATACACGTGCAGTCACCAACACGTGAAGTCATATAATCTCTGATGAAGCCAAGCCACAGGAAGCTGCATGGTAATAGGTGTATTTATAAGACATATTCCTATCTAACCGTTATTTCAATGGTATGTCCTGGACCTGAGAGTGAGGGTGTATTTTAGGCTGTGGTAAATATACAGCCTGCCTTATCATTTTCACAGTAAGACAAGCAGCGGTTAGTTCCTGTCCGGGATAAGTTGTGGCCCGGTTGCCGCTCTGATGGTGGTGACTCACACAAAGTTGTGGCTAACAGAGATGTCAGGCAGCATCTCTAGACCTTCTGTCTGTCTCCATGATGACAAACTACGACCTCATTAAACCCCTGATGAGATCTTGGATTACCTTCATCATCCCCATGCTGTCTGACTGCGTGACTCGTGTCCTGAACTCAACTTAAGTCGCAAAAACACGGGATGGTTAAAAGAAAATTTCAACTTGGTCTAAGGTTGATTGTTTTTCCAAGATTGTGGAAACAGTCTTTTTTGTCGAAGCCTTTTCACAATCGATTTCTTCCAACTATGAGTTACGCCTGAAATTCGATCACTAGGGAGAAAATGAGTAAATCTTATTCAAAAGGGCAACAGATGGACTCAAGACCAAAAGGCAGATAAAAAGGAAATTTAGCAGCAACAGTTAACAAACGCCTTCTTGTAACCAGCACAGAGGCCTTCTGGCTAGAAATCACCCTGAGATTGTGAGGTCCGGTTTGATCCCTGGTCAAGTCATACCAAAGACTACAAAAAATGGTACCTGTTGTCTCCCTGCTTGGCACTCAAGGATTGGATTGGGAGCAAGACCCTGTGACATACTAGCATCATGTCCAAGGGGTGTGTTTATACATCAGGCCACCTCACCCTACAGAAATGAAAGGTAGCATCCTGCCCTATGGGCTTTCATGGCTCTCAAAGGTTACTTACTTCTTGGAAGGTTTAGAATTGACAAAGTTGAAAGGTTTGGATTATACTGAATATCTAATTCTTTGAATGCAAAGATGAGAGTTTCAAAAGGTTTGTTACAATTTTGAGACATGTATCCTGTTTCTAGTAGCCTATCAGACAACAACTTTAATGTTCTGGTTTGTTCCCAGTGTCAAATAGGGGTAGCCTCACAAATCTTTTTATTCTTCTGTCTCTCATGCGTACTTTCCTTCCTGCTCGCAGGTTGTGGGGAGTTGGTTTCAGTTGGTGAGCCAGTCGCCCATAGGAAGGCTGACAACATAGAAGGTAAATATGGCGTTTGGATGCAGGATCCCGAGGCCATCTCCCCTTATGGACCCAACATGGTCTGGCGCATTGACACCATTGGCAAAGACGTGAGAAAGCTGTTTGGGTACGATGACATGGAACAACTCTCTAAAGGCTTTCCATCAAAGGTAGGTGTCAGACGGATGATATTCATCGACAGGAATAACCAAAACCTTATATCACTTCTAATTACTTTGTCATGTTTTCCCATGACAGGTCCTGTTGTTGCCAGAGCAGGTGGAGAGCACTGGGGCCACTCTGTACCGAGGCTCTCTGTATTTTCAGAGACGTCGCAGCCGCACCCTCATCCGCTACGACTTGGCCTCGGAGAGCGTCGCAGCCCGTCGTGACCTTCCCCACGCCGGCTTCCATGGCACTTTCCCCTACTCCTGGGGAGGTTACACTGACATCGACCTGGCTGTGGACGAGCAAGGGCTGTGGGCCGTCTACTCCACCAGCAAAGCCAAAGGAGCCATCGTGATCTCGCAGCTGGATCCACACAGTCTGGAGGTGAAGAGGAGCTGGGAGACCAACATCAGGAAGAACTCTGTTGCCAATTCCTTCATCATCTGCGGAAAGCTGTACACTGTGGCCAGCTACACGGCACCCGACACGATCATTAACTACATGTATGACACCGAAACCAGTCAGGGGAAGGCCATTGCCATCCCCTTCAGGAACAAGCACCGCTACAACAGCATGATCGACTACAACCTGGCTCAGAGGAAGCTGTTCGCCTGGGACAACTACCACATGGTGTCCTATGACATCAGGCTGGGTCGCCAGCGGGCCAACTAAGGCCACCTGTGTTGAAAATGACATTTGCTTTCCGTCCCAGCTTCAAAGACTCCAAGCTTTAGAGCGTTACATGTGTGTAAGAGCTGACCTACCAACTCCAAAGTAAAATGAAGACGTTTGAGAAACAGTGCCCCCTGCAGGTCTGTTTTTTTCTTCTACAGTGGGAGGGCCTCTGCTGTGGCAAGGTCCACAAACATGTTTTAGAGAAATTATTTTTGTACTGCCTTAAATTCAGATGTATGATTTTATTTCTTGTAATCTATATTATTATATTTGAAGGTCTGAAAGATGAAACATAGTTTAATTTCCTAGGCTAAGTGGTATGATAAATATACAGTTTATTACAAACTCCACACCCTACAGTGTTTCACCAGTGAACATCTTTTATTAAACTGCTCTCTCACTCAGCGTTTATTAAATATTGCATGCACTTGTATATTGTATTCAACATGATGTAATGTATAAAACTGTCATGAAATAAACTTCCTCCTAAACTACCAATGAATGTTGTTAGTGATATTTTATGCCTAGACAGTTGTATTAGTACCACTTATACAAGTGGTATGTGGTAACTGAATCTCTCTCTCTCTCTCTCAAAAAAAAAAAAAAAAAGCTCACTGACAATGCAGAACCATGAAACTTCAGATTTTGTGATTTCAATTGTTTTTAGAACCACAAAAAAACAAAAACAAAAACAAAAACAAAAAACTTAAGCTAAACAAAAGTTAAAATCTTACAGGATTATCTAAAAAATTGCTTTGCAACAATGCTGGAAATTATGCTTTTTCTTGGCTTGGAGATGCATCGTTCTTCATAAACAGCTTTACAAGTCAGTTACAGGTCATTAATAACTTCAGAAATTCTCTTGCTACTGTGTCAACACTTTCATCAGTAGTTGCCGCATAAATGTTACTAAAAACATTACGTCTACTGCACCGCAGGATAAACACAAAATATTGTTCCAATGGCTGATAGATCAGTAATGTATTATTAAATAATTTATTGTCTACTAATAAGCCTATTAATCCTTTAAAGCGGCACCTAATTTGAATGTTGTAACCAAGAATTGTATTACAACTGCACCCAAGCATTCTGCTCATATAAGCAGGCAAGTGTTGTAGTGACACCTAGTGGTTGAGCATAATCCAAGCTGATTTGATTCTGATGTTAAGCCAAAATCAAGAGGAGCATTCCGGAAGATGACTTCAAGTGAAAAAACAGGCATCAATAAGAAACATCTGAACAGTATATTATTTTTATTAGTTTCTGTAACCAAACCAAATGTAAATAAGACCGTACATATTTTAATACAGCGATGAAACCCCTGTACAAGTTCAACAAAAAACAAAACAGAAAAAAAAAGAAAAAAGAAAATATCATTACCCTCCCTCCCTCATCCATCCTCCAAAGCAAGGACTTTTCCCCCAGCTAGGGACGAGGTGAGGAGGACGCCCTCCCCACCTCAGGGTGCATACTACTGTACATATCTGAAGGACCCTTGTCACCACAACCCCGAGATGAAAGCATTGTGGGTGGGACAGCCAGCGGAGGTGAGGCAGAGACAGAAAACAGCACTGATTGCTCTCATCAGTAAAGACAACAAAACAATAAGTGTCCTTCTGCCCAAACCCTTCAGAACTTGAGGCTTCTCATTTAATCTTTGTCTTCGTTTTCTGTGTATGTCGACCCTCACGACGAGGGGGATCAAGAACAGGACACACTCAAAAGTTTTCTACTGTTTCAATAATGAACTCCTCACCATTTTCTATTTCTCTACATAGCCCTATCCTGCTATACTCTAGCTAAGGGCACTGAAATCAGTCAATAGCAGCAGGTCTGGGTGCTTTACAGTGAAGTGTGTAAAGGTGTGTGTTTGTGTGAGAGCAAAGATGGATGTGAAAGCGGTGAAAGGGTGTGTGATAATAGCCCCTAAACTGGAACAGCTTAAAGCAGTGATCATACATCATTCACATAATCGCTCAAGTCCACTCGAAACTGCGCTGCTACGGCAACAGCAATCCTAAAAAGTCGTGACATCATCTCTGCGCTGCTTTAACCTTTGGCTAAATATTCAGGAGAGTCCAGCTGCAAGCTCCCCTCCCCCGTTTATACCACAAACACACACCTGACCCACACATCCCAACACATCAACAATTCTCAGGCAAGGAGAATAGAGCAGAAGGCAGGAGCAAAGGCTCTCAGGCAGACTAATCAATAAATCAATCATTAAATTCAATTAACTGCTGCTAATTTCACATTTCCATCCTGGTAAAAACAGAACCCCAAAACGAAATGACGACAAAACTTCTTATTTCATGTCTCTGTGGTAACCGTAGATGAAACCGTTGGGTGAGTGTGCGCTCGCATGGTAATGTGGTGCATCTCCAAATGCACAAATCTCTGGATTAGGTATGATGGGGGATTGGGCAACGAAAAGTGTACTTATCTAAATGACATCTTCTTAATAAGATTGTTTTGACTACAAAAACAAAACAAAACAAAAAAATTCATTCTTTTGTTAACAAAACAGGTTTCTCCTATAGTATGCGTGATCCTATTTGGGAAAGGAAATAAAATAAAGGAACAGAAGTCAGGAGCTATAAAAAAATGGCAAACTCAGCAGCAAATCTCATTTCAAATTTCTTCCTCCATCTCGCCTCTTATCTACTGTCACAGTAGATTTCTGTGGAACAACTTGTGCAGCCATTTTACTGGCATCTAAATATGATGGAAGAATCCAACTCAAACGCCGCCACCTACAGTGGGACAAGACAGGGGAAGAAAGACGAGGAGGAGGGCACAGCCTACTCTCAATTAACGACTACCACCTGGATCTCAACTCATCCTCCTCCCCCACACTGTCCCCCAGGGCTGATATGAGGTGGTGACTCTGTGAATGGGGTTAGATTCTCTCTCTCTTCCATCCATGCATATCGTCGTCAGCAGAGCTCCTGCAGCTCTTTACTTGCCCTCTTCTGGTTTGATCGCCTGCGGTTTAATGGGGCCAGTCCGTATGGGCTTGGCCGTGGAGATGGGGGGTTTGTCTGAATCTGGGCGGTCGCTTCCTGCCTGGTGGTTTGGGGCCGAGGCGTCATGTGGGGGTTTTCCCCCCTGATCAAGCCGAGACACTTTGCTGACTTGCGGGGCTTTGAGTTGCTGCTGCTGCTGCTGTTGCTGCTGCTGCTCAGAGAAGAACTTATGAGTGGACTGGAGCACCTCAGCCCGCTGCTTTGCCTGCAGTGACAGAGCAACAAACTTAAGTCAATTCAAGATTCACTGAAACATAATTTTTTCATTTGATGGTCCAGTAAAAGGAGCTAAACACAAAATTTAGCCTTGTTAGATTGCAGGAAAAGAACCAGTGGTGTACTGACGTCTGGAATGGAGAGTGATGGCACACGCCCTCTCTGTGTGTTGTTATTGAGCTTCTCGGTTTCTTTGTTTTGGTAGCTGAGATGGCAGCGCGTTCATATTTGCTCTCATGAACCCTCCCCTTTCCAAACCGTTGGCCTCCACCCCATTTATAAAACGCCTAAGCGAGTGAGGAGCAGCCGAGCATATTTCCACACAGACCCAGCTAACGTTACAGATGCGTGGGAAGGTAAACATCACAAGCTGTTCAAAAGTCACATAAATGTTATGCGGTGCTGTGGTTGGGATTCTAACCAACCATTCATCATGGAAAGAAACAACTAGATGCTTTTTGTGCTTGAAATAACCTCACATTGTCACCGAGCAGATAAGAGGGACAGCCATGCCAACCTGAGGAGGCGGCTACAGGCCCGGCCAGAGCTAGTGCGAATAAGTAGCCCGGCTAACGTCCTAAGCTTTTAAATGATTACATAAATGTTGTGATTTTGTGTTGTGATTGAGATTCTCACTGGTCACGCTTCGTAGAAAGAGATAAATAGCCATTTTCTCACATGAAATAACATCAAATTATCAAAGAGTAGAAGCAGGGGACAGCCAAACTAACCTGAGGAGGAGGCTACAGGTCCAACCGGAGCTAGCATGAACGAGTGGTTAGGCTAATGTCATAAACTCTTCTGTAATTCTATAAATATTGTTATGTTGTGTTGTGATTGAGATTCCGACTCGCCATTTTCGTAGAAAGAGACAAATAGAAGTTTTTTCCACATAACGTCAAAATATCATAGAGTAGATGTGGGCGACAGTTGAGCTAATGCTAACTGCTAGCGAGGCTCTGGCCTCACCTGGGCAGAGAGCTGCTGAGAACAGAGGGTGGGGCTGGTGTAGTGTCAGGGGAAATGGGAGGTGTGGCTGACATGCAGGTTTGTGTTGGTCTAAAACTGATACAGAATTGCGACCACCAGTGGTGAATCAATTTTGTGTGTGGCTCCTTTAATAAAACAGATGCATGGAACCAGGAGGTAATATTTGGGATCAGACCTTTAGGTCCTGTTCAGCTTTCAGAGCCGCCTGCGTGCCTCTGGGTGCAAGAGAGGGACCAGGAGGTCCTCGAGGAGGATGCTGGCTGTGCTGTGGGTGCTGAGGTCGGGGATGGGGCATGAGACCACCACCCACATTGGGTGACATTGGAGGGCCCATGGGAGAGCGCTGGACACCTCCAGCAAATGAGTTAGCATGAGGAGGTCTAACCAGAGGAGACACGATGTTGGGCTGAGACAGAATCTGAAATGAGGAGTTGAGAGTTTAATTTCACGTCAATAATCAGTGAATTATATAAATCGAAAATGCAGGTCTTAAGACAAATATTCTACCTGTGGGTTAAACTGGCCAGGGAAGTGCTGAGTCATTCTCATGCCACCTGAGCTGGGCTGGAACTGCTTTTGATACAGCATACTATTCATCTTACTGGACTGACTGCTAGGAGAGGTGGAGCTAGCCCTGAAGAAGACGATGAAAACAATAAAATCATGTCAATAAAGTGCATGAAGTGATGATACATGACAGTTTAAATATACCTGATGCATTGACTTTTTTTTTTCTTCATGTAGCACCAAGTCTTTCAAAGCACTGTGTCAGTGTCACTCAGTGTGTGAATTTGGAGGTGGTACCTGTAAGGGCTGGAGGTGGGTGTAGTGCTCCTGGCACTAACAGGAGGGGTTCCAGGCTTCACATCCATCCCACTGCCAAAGAGTTTCAGATCCATGTCCATCTGCACAGTGTCAACACAAAAAACCGTGAGGGGGCCGCACTTCTAAAACTCACAACCAGCCTCTCTCTGTCTGTAACACACACACACACACACACGTACCTTGCTGGTGGGAGGTTGCATCATGCTGTGGTTTGGGCCCATGATCCCTCGATATGGCTGGGAGACAGGGGGCTGTCGGTTGATGTTGGGGGGCTGGGCTTGGGGAGGTGTGGGGGGCAGTGCCAGGAGGGGCTGGCCTCCACCTGAGCCAAAGTTTGGCAGAGACAGCTGAGAGCTGGGCAGAGGGACTGTCACCTGGGGAGAGATGAAAAACATGCGGATGTTACTAGGAAATGATCAATCAATAGACTCTTTGCTAAAGCTCCACCCACAAAAGCAAACAGCCAATCAGAGCATAGCATCTGCCAACTCTGATCAGGGTCTGACAACCACACTGCTGTGCTCCACTGAAACTGATGCAATCTCTTCAGATGTTCTTCATTTTCAGGCTGGATCTGTGGATTTGAGCTCATCGTGGAAAAACTTTTGATTGGGGCACTTTTAAAAGTGATGCCTGTTATTCGGCATTGTTTCAAGGAGATACAAGTTCTTTACCTTTCCAAAATCGAACACTGAAAAGTGTAACATCATGCTGTGGGCAAAACTGTTTGAACATCCTCTTTCCCCGTTGAACCCCCAAAGTTTAAAATGCACAGCTACGTCTGCTTCAGTAACCCTTAAACTTTGAGGCCGTGTTACGTTGTTATTAGTACATATTAGCTGGTCAATTTCATTGCTATTAAGAGTGCTAGCAAGCCCATCCAGCTAAGCTAAAGTCCATGGCTGGAGTCTGGAAACAGCAGCTCTCAACAGTCTGCAATGTTGGTAACCTGAACTCAAACCCCACAAAAAAGCCCAACTTTACTTTTACTGTTAATATACAAAGAGACTTGTCCTCCACTTGTCCTTAACGGGTCCTAAATTGTTACGAGGGTCCTTGCTTGTTTTATGAATAAAGTGAAATACATGTTGAAACCGCTGCACTGTGATCTGTAGGATCTACAGATCGCAGTGCAAGGGTCAGTTATTTGGTTGTTTTTCTTTTAGGTACTACCCATGGCTTTGCGGTCATTATAGCAGAGCTTCTGCTTGTTGGTGTATGTATGTAGCTTACCTGTTGCATGGCAGAGCTGGGCGACTGAGTGTTGCTATAGTAGCTACTCTGGCCATGTTGTTGCACCTGCCCAGAGTACATGTTTGAATGCTGATTCATCCCCTGTCGAGCCTGAACCAAAGGCAGAAATATGTCAAATCTAAATACTGTAATTAGATAAAACTGTATGATGGACTTTAATATTTCATTTGAGCAGACTGGTTACCTGTAAAAGATGTGTATCAATGAGCTGGGAGCCTCCCATACCAGAGGGTTGGTTGAGCTGTGGCTCAAACAGAATGGGAATGTGCTGGGTGGAGGAGGGCTGCTGATAGGCCAGATTAGACTGAGGTTTGCCCAGCTCAGGTGCCTGCACGCCTGGGTAGCTGTGCAGTGAAGGTCCGGACAGCATCATGGAGGGCTGTGACAGGCTGCTCTGCATGAACGCCTGCTGAGACCTGAGGAAGGATCGATCAGAACACAGGGATAAATGACATTAACATGGTACCTAAAAATGAGAATACTGGCACTTCAGTAGTAAAACACGTTCAGCTGTGTTTCAGAGCGGATAAAGGAATACCTGCAGTGCCGTATGTTACCTGTAAGGCTGTAGAGAAGAGCTGAACAGATCCTGTGGCTGGGAGACGGGAGGACCAGTGCTGAGTCCCAGCTGAGCCTGGTGTGTGTGTTGGTGTTGTGGCTGACCTTGCAGTGGAGCGTAAATAGGGATGGGAATTTGCTGCACTGCTGTTGGCTGTAAGGTGGAGTGACAGAGGAGATTTTTTTTAATCTTTAACATTTCAAAAACATTTCTAAAGTACGTGACTGACGAACAGGAGATTTTACCTGTGAGAGGCCGGGCTGGAAGCCTTGCTGCTGTGCCAGGGAAGGAGGAGCCAAACGAGGGTGGGGGGTACTAAAGAGGTGGCTAGTGTCCATGTAGAAGGCTGGAATCTGAGCTGCAGAACCTGGAAACAAAAGATCAAATATTGGTGATTAGAAACAGACATGAACAGTTCTTTGAATTTGAAACTCAGCAATGGGGGTTTAAAAAAACAGCAAAATTGGTGCTCAAATGTACAAAGCTGTTTCTGCCTTTTCCACTTTATGACAATCATTTTAATGCAAAACTCTTCAGGTTACAGCTCACTGTCAGGTTTATCTCACCTGCTGCAGACTGAGAGACGTATACTTGTGGGGTCTGCTGCTGCTGGGGCAGGAGCGGAGGCACACAGCCCAACTGGGAGAAGCTGCTGCTACTACTGCTGCTGCTGGAGGAGGACAGACTTCCACCCTGCAGTTGCTGGGGCTTCACTTTACAAATGTTAGGCGGGTCAGAGGCTGTGGTGGTCTTGGTGCTGAGGGACGATGTTGTATATGTACCAGAACCTGCAGAGTGGAGATAAGCACAGTGAATAAATGACATCATAATGGAAGACAAACAGTGCAGTGTACAATGTCAGACAGAAAATACTGTACACAGATTTTAACGAGCAGTTATGTTACCTGACAGTGAAGTGCTTGGGGTAACAGATGCCACAGGGATCTGTGGCATGGAGGCTGAGGAGAAGGTGGAGTACGAAGATGCACAGGAAGTGATTGGGGAGGAAGAGGAAGTGACGGGAGAATTCTTCTCCAGACTTGGAGAGTTCTCCCATGCTTTACGAGCCGATTCCATCTGAGGAGGAGACAAAAAGAAATGACTGCTTAGGTTTTGTTTCACTCAGTACATTTATATGCACACCTAAGCTACAGTTACAGCTTCATTAGACCATTTAAATGGACTCCTGTCCTTCTCCCAGTATACAAGCACTGAGGGAAAATCAATTTATTGTCCAACTCCATTACAGTAGGTGGCAATGTGCCCCGCTCAGCTGGTTGCTACTAGACCTTCTTCTGGTTAGCCAAACAAGCAACAAACAAGTTAGCAAGCGGCTAGCGAAATCCATGTCGAATGGTGAAAACATGGAAACTCTCAATCGCAGAATTTGGTTGTGTTAGTTCGACTTTCAGAAATTCTATTTAGTACGATTTCTAACATGTTTATATACATTTTAAAAGACTGGTTTTAGCCAGACTAACTCAATAAATGTACTTTCTCTAGCGTCATGTAAACGTACTGACTGTCATTCAAGAGAGAGAAGCAGTTCATCTTCTACATTTGTACATGAGTTTACCTTTAGTGTCAGGTCAACAGTGGCAGGAGAGACGGTGCTGAGGCTGGAGCTCTGCTGCAGGGTCTCTCGTCGGGGGAGCGGCAATGAGTGGGGAAGTGCCACCTGAAGAAAAACAACAACAAAAAAAGCAAAGCGATGTTTGAATTATGTTAACTTAAAACAATACTCCTATGATCTATGAAGATTAAAAAGGATATTCTGCCAGAGTAAGGATGTGTACTCACATTTGCCACCAAACTCTCTTCCATTTTGTTCCCCCCCGTGGGAACACTGTCAGCCAAAGAGGAGGAGGGGGTGGTGTAGTCAGTGACAGACTCCTGAGAGGAAAAGACATAAAATTAGTATACAAACAATTATACAACATTTAGTTCCTACCAAGCAATTTGATTGGACAAGAGGCATTTCATGAGTACTGATACAGAGTACAACAACACTGGGACTTTTAAAGACAAGCTGAAATACCTTTTCCCAGAGCATCAACTGCTGTGTTGTGACGTATCTGCAGTTTAAATTAATGAACAACCAATGAACGGGCTGTAGGGGTGGGACATAGGTTTGAGGAATCTGATTGGAGTGTTGTTTCGCAAGTGTTGTTGTTACACCTTGGCAACCGTTGCTAGGGCTTTGCGAAATTTCAACACCAAGCTAGCTTTAGTTTATTGAATATTTAGAGGTTTATGTATCAGGTAAGAGCAGCTGCATGTCCACTTGCTAGCAGACCTGGCCCTTTAGCTGAATGGCATCCATTCCCACCTCTGTCATCAGACGTTCTGCTGCGCTAACCTCGCTTGGATATTACATTTATATTGACAGGTTGATTGGCGTGATATAATTGGTTGAATTCAAAAAAGGATTCAACCAATAATGGCTCGAGTCAAAGATGACATCAGGGACCCAGGAGATTTTGTTTTAAACGAAAGACGGAAGTGACAGACTTTAATTTAAAAATACGAAATAATTAATTTATTGTTATTTTTTTGTGATACATTTTTAAATTTGACTAAAAAAGGAGCAGGGATGTAGTCCAAAAGGGTTGAGAGTACATTTTTGACTTCAGCTCAACTTTAATTTTATGTATTACTCCACTTAACAGGTGTTCTAATCACTAACTGTCAGTTACTATGTTACTTTTTAACAAACTGACAACAGAAAAAATGAACCTTTCTCTAGACTGTCGTCAAAGGAGGACAAAGATAAGGAAAGAAGCAAGCAAGACAGTAAAGTAGTGGGCCCTTTTGTAACTTATAAAGTAAGCTAATGCCCTTTTGTAACTTATAAAGTAAGCTAACGTGCAATTGCTTAGACATGATAGGCAAGTTGGTGAAAGTATAACTGCCTTGATAAAAAATTCACTCTTAAATGTTATCATGAATTTGTAAATTGATTTATGAAAATACTCAATTGAAGACACATGATTTGCTCATGTAATTATCATTCAAAAAACATATGACCATGCAATGATTTTAGGTGACAGTGTCAGACCTTAGAGTTACTGGTGTACTCTGCTGAGGGGACTGTGATCATGCCCTCAATATCTCCTCCCATGCAGTCCTCACCTCCCCCCCCAGCTCCTCCTACTGGCACATAGCAGAGCCCTCCTCACCCACCTGTGAATGAGGAAGGCAAAGGATCCGACAGGAGAGCAGATCAAATTAAACACAATT
>JAPZDX010000020.1:23128074-23138224 GCA_029783625.1 Naso annulatus | reverse complement strand
GTGCACAGCGGCGCATCGCACTATTATGCCTACAGAGGCATCAATACAACACAAAAGAACAACAGCTTAACAGCCAGAATATTATTTTTAAGTGACCTGAGAAAGAATATATATACATGAGGTTTAGGAAACAGAAGCACTTTGGTTAAGGTGAGAAAAATATCTTCCTATTTCAATACAGGAAGAAGTTAAACACACTTTAACCCACTCACACAAAGGCCAGCCGATGCTCTCACAGTGGGGCAATACTGGAGAGGAGAAACTTCACAGAATAAATCCAAAATAGCACACGGATAACCGGCAAGAACTTTATAATGTTTTGAGTCTTAAAACTGAAGAAGATGTACCTCGCATCGAAACATCAGTGTGCAAGTCTGCAGTTAAGTTCTTGCCGGTTATTCATGTGCTCCAGCTACTTTTGGTTTAATCTTTTAAGTTTCTTCTCTATATGTTTTCATTTTGTCAAATAACAACACAGTTTTTAAGACTCACTTTGATAAAGGTTGGAGATGGATTGTGATTTCGGTTAACATCTGTGAAATAATCGTAAGATTAATTGATAGAATTACCATGCATTGACTTTTTTTTTTTGTTTCAAAGTCATGCTTAGTGTAAGAAGAAACGTGAACAGTTTGTGACCATGCACACAAATCCTACTGATTACATTTTATTGGGTTGTACATATATTATGCATCTGCTTGTTCCAGTTCTTCATTAAAGCTGTAGGATATTCACACTGAGTGAGGTAGCTGCACTTTGTAGTCAACCAGAAATATTCTGGTGTCTCATGTATCATTTTACATGCATTTTGCGTGCAATGTATCACTGGGAATTTAAGGTTTTTCTGATGCTCGGTGGGTTAAAGCAAAGATTGGATCCATATCATCAGTTTGCATCAGTGGGTCATTGAGGATAACTGTCTCGCAGCAAGTATTAAATGCATGAAACACAGACATTCCTATTCTAATCTGGGGGAAAAACACTTCCAATATGAAGGCTAATAGAGAACCAATGTTACGTCTACCAGTAATATGAATCATGTTGACCTTTTTGAAAGTGAACATCAACAGGATCTGATCCAGTTACTCCTCCTGTTGTTATCCCACTCACAGAAACCTGACTTGGACTCTACAGAAAGGAAACAGACAGGCCAAAAACTTGTGTGAAACAAGAACCTTCAAACAAAATGAAGTGGAGAGGAAAGAGACCTCGCAATTCCAAAACCCGGTTGCTGTTTTTTATCCTCTGTGTTCTTTTCCACTGGTTTATTTTTCTTCAAGCAGAGGGCAGTCGGTGTTAGAGGGCATGGGGAAGGTGGCTGCGAAGCTCAGCTGCTGCAGGGAAGAGAGAGAGAAAGGGCCATGTTTGTGTGTGTGTGTGTGTGTGTGTTAGATTTGGGCTTTTGTGTGCTACGTGTGATGTGGTGGAGAGATACGAGGAGGTAGTGGGGGCGAAGAATGGGTGGAGGTCAGGAATGAGGAGAAACTGAAAGAGAGCAAATGAGGAAAGCGAGGGAGGTTAAAAAAAGAGGAGAGGTGACACGTCGTTGCCATGGCAACTGTTTAGGGTTTGGATGATTTTCCCTAACCATAATGGGCTAGTTTGGAGCATAATGAAACCAGTCTGGCTTTCCTGGCTCTCACACCCCGAGTCATGTGAAAACACACACACACACACACACACACACACACACACACACCCAGGGCTGAGAGAGTAACACATGTTTTGCTTTAGTACTTGTTTATGTTCATCCAACAGTGGGAGAGCAGAGCTACGGTTAACTATCAATTAAAGTGATGATCATAAAACAAGCACTTGTAAATAAACACTGCCAAGCTAACAGAGGTAAGGGAGGCAGGGAAGGACAAAAAGAGCTCTGTAATGATATGTTATATTACAATAACACAGAAATACCTGCCTGTTCCTGAAAAAAATGGTTCCAAGTTCTTCAAGACACTAAAGAGACAGAATCGCACCTTAAAGTGAAACAAGACAACTTTTTTTTGGCTTAACTTTGTCATTATGATGTATAATCTGATAAAACTGTGGTATTGTGGTTGAAAAATGATACCATTCGCTGCTAAATTAGTCTCAAAAAAAGCACTGTTTTTACCACGATATTTTCTTTGCCACCAGCACGAGGGTACTCTCGCTCTCTACTCTCTGTCCTAATTCGCTGATGTATGCTGCAATTCTCAGCTACAGGTAACGTCAGTACGAGCTGATTAGCTCACCATGCTCTGACTTGCCATTGCCAACAACACAGTGTCTGCAAGCCTCACCGTTAGTTGGCTCGAGCGCAAGCAGAGATGGACCACTTTACCCTGCTACAACTTTCCCCGCAACCGTTTGGTCTCGGTTTAAACTGGACTTAAAAGAGAGAAAGAGACAACAACTGAAATAAAATGTGAGCCAGCTCAAATGGCTGCAGCAGATTTGCTTCCCGACAAGTCTCATGCTACAGCTAACATTGACTTACTGGCTCGTTTGCAGAAGTTATCTACTGCAACTTTAAAAGGACTGGTACAAGACACCAAGTCTTTGCTTCACACAGTTTATTACCCTGCAGATCAGACATATATTTTCTTTGTCATGTTATAACGTCGCTTGTTGGCTTCACCCTACCAGAACCAGTAACCCAGTTTTCTGGGTAGCTGCTTCCAATAAGTATGCTTATAAAACTTTTGTGTTAATGGGGCTTTAAGCCAACATAAGTTACACATGGAGCGTAATAAGTCTCTGTGTGTGCGTTAAAGAAGTTTGGAGGTGTGTGTGTATGTGAGTTAACGTCTCCTCCGTCTGAGTATAATGAGCTCCCCTGGGCCTCCCTCACCTTCACCCCTCCTTCCCATGCCTCAGTCGCTCCCTCCCTTCTCCTCCTTTTCCCTAAACTTGGCCCTATTAACCCCTCGCTTCCCCCTGCATGTTTATTTAAACAGGGGATGGTGGGGAGTAAAGGTGAGTCCACTGCCTGTACACATGTTTTTTTTATACGTAAGTAGGGCAAAGGACTTCAGGATGGTGAGAATGAGTTGGTCCTACTTTGATTACCATGTTTTGGGTTCCAGCAGACGTCTGTGTTTGTCTGCTGGGAACAAAAAGACAAGGAGACAACAGCTTAGATGTCGGGTCAGTAGCTTCACACCTTGGACTGACCCAGTGGCCATGATTAGATAAACTCCACAGCTACCACACCGAACATGAAGCTGATGAGAGTGGCTGCTCATCACTTGCAGTCTGACCTGAAACTTTAAAGGGTCAAGGGATCAGGAGCTGCCCTTTACTGCCGTCACATGACCAAACATGCTGTGAGCAAACACACTCCTGTACACTGAGAAAGTTCAGGATTATCACTTCTGGTCAGCCTTTCACTTTACATTTGGCTGACATTTAGTATTTCACAAACAAAAATTGTAAAGGACTTCTGACATGATTTTGACATGAGAATATAGCCACTAACTGTTATTTATCAGATCTGACAGAAATTGTAAACCAAGCTAAATATGTTTGAAAATTATAGGAAATAATTATTTGATTTTTCCTGAGCGTTACATGAGGAGATTGACTCCACCGAGATGTCTGTACACCAAACATAAAACTGGGACCAGCAGATAGTTAGCGTTAGCTTAGTTTAGCACAAAGACTGCAAATGGTTCATTAGTGCAGGGTGCCCAAACTTTTTAGCCTGTGACTCCCAAAATAACGATACCAGAGACTGGTGACCCCCATCGGCCCTGGAAGGGAGATATAACGTTGTGCACAGCCACACACATGCACTATCAGGCCTACACACACACGGATATCATTACAACACAAAAGAACAACAGCCTAACAGACATAACAATATTTTAAAGAAATTTAAGAAAGAGTATAAGAAAGAATATGACCAGAATTAAGAACAATAATGGGATAAATATGCAAGTTTAAATCATTTAAAATTTTTCTTTGTTTTTTTGAAGGCATCTCGCAACCACCTCCTCTTCTGGGGAGTCCTGACCCCGACTTTGGGAACCACTACGCTACTGTACATAACCCCTGAAAAACAGAAAATTATTGTCTTTACACTTTCAGGTTTCTGTGGGATTTGAAGCAATATATTCTTGTGTTCATTTTACTCTTATTTAGCTGTACAGTAACGTCCCACAGTACAAAAAATTAGGGGACAGAAGTTTTTGCTAGTTTGCAGAGACACTGACAACAAAACAGCAATGTGGGTTAGCAAGTTTTGTCTTCACCTGCTGTATGTCCTTGGTCTCCATGATTACAAGTACAAACAAAAACAAAGTGCTACTTTGCATATTATCAAGTGAATGGTGGCAGAAAGTGCAGTTGGCTTATTTACACAATGTTTGCCAGTGATGAAAAAAATGTTTCTGGCTTGTGAGTGTTGACACACCGTGACAAGCGAGAGGTAGCATAGATAAAGTTGCTCAATTTATCTTCTCCATTACAGGTGCAGGGAGGCAAACTTGAGTTGGATTACCTGTTTCACCTTTTTTTTTTCTTTTTTCTAAACCCTTACAGTTTAAAATACGTCCAAGAAGACCAGTCCAGTTTCCCTTTGATTGGCTACTTTTCCTTCCTGGCCTGGTGTTAGGTTTAAGGATTTGGGATTAAAAAAAACTTTTAAGGTCAGAGCCAACCAGAAGTAGAGTCTGGTCTTTAGAGAATGCAGGGAATTGTAATAGCAGGCCTTCATAACAATGACTTTATGCTAAGCTTTGCAAACCGAGCTGCCGGCTATGGTTACATATTTACAGTACTGCCATATGAGCGGTAGTGACCTTCTTATCTGACTTGCAGCGAGAAAGCAAACAGCACTTTAAAATACAAACATATAAGCTTATGAACAACATCTGCTTTCTAAAAGAGGTGGCACAGGAACAAAAACATTTTTACTGCTAATGCTGCTGGGTTGGTTGATGGGGGGAGTCGCCTCCCTGGTGGCATCTGATCTTATCTATGACAGTGAATAACAAACTGAAAGTCAAATATTTGCTGTTTGGTCTTGGATTATGGACTAACCTAACTGCTTTAGCAGCAAGTGCAAGAATAGCCCTAAAAATGTGGCTTGTTTGAGTAACCCTGGATATTTATAGCGCACTCAAAGGCCTCGGTCATATTCATTCTCGTTGCGGTGCTGTATTTGTAGAAGGGTGTTTGGGACAGTAGTGATGCGGTCACAAGCAGGGATCAAGGGATTAGACCCGAAGCTCAGTCTGAGACATTCTTTGGCTCTCTGTTTACTCTTGATTTGTACTAAGTTGAAAGACAGTAACACAGTTCCTGCTAAATGTCACAGGTATCCCACAGGGTTACACGTTTGGGTTTATTTGCTTTGCACAAAAGGAAATGTAAATTAGTCGGGTAAACCAGACCCATTACTCACTTCACAAATAACTTTACCTCATAAAAAGGTTCTGGCCACGCTTCATTGGGATTCTTTGCAGAATTTGGATCCTTGTAGGCGTGGTATCAGGCTAAATGTAAAACTATGGGTGCAGCCTTAAACCAAGTGGCACTGACATGGACTGTGTGGTGGGAAGGTAAAGCCCGATCTGTTCAATAATCACATAAATGCTGTTATATTCTGTTGTGATAGAGACTCTGACCTGCCACGCATCACGATAAGAGACAATAAGACCTTTTTTGTTTGAAATAAAATCACATTATCACTGAGTGGATGCAGCTACAGGCCACAGCTAACCGCTAACAGTGGAAACCCTGGCCGCTCGCTCACCGGAGACAGTGGCTCAAGCATCAGTAGCCTGCAGACAAAATGAGTGCTAGTCAATGTCAGTTTTTGGCAAGTTGTAAAATAATCACATAGATGTTGTTATATTGCGATGTGATATTGGCTATTTTCATCAGTTTTTGTGCTTTTTTATGGTGTTTAACGTGTTGTGTTGTACCCGAGGCTGCGTAGTAATCACAAAAGCAGTACATTTTGTGTCCCCAAGTTTGCTATCCGTCTGGTTAGAACATTCCTTGTATTTAATATTCTGTGGTTTTCAATAATGAGGGGGTTTTGGTAGTCTGGTAAACCAAAGCCGTAGGCCTCCGCCATGATTTAACTACTACAAACAAGTGTTTGACTTCTACCTCATTGAACTTAATCATTCCCGTTAGTCACTGATTGGTTCAGGCAAAAACTGGTCGCTGCAATTTAAAGACAGGCCTCATTACCAGACTGACTCTCAGTGAAAACTGAGTTGAGTGGAAGGAGGGCGTAGCCAGGCTAAACACGGATGGGTATGAGTAGTAAGGTTGCATCAGGTAGAGTTTGCCTGACAGCTTTTTTAGTGAGTTAATTTTTGAATAGCTTTAGTTGGGCCTCGTTCAAGGTAGAGCTCAGAATAGGAGTGTGACCTCAGCAGGGACTTCCCCACAGAGTGACTCTGTCTCTCAGCCCTCTTATCACCTGCACCCACCACTTTATCCCTCCTCCCTGCTGCTGGTTAGCAGGTGCCATTTAGGCCTCTTACAGCAGGATTAGTACCGTGTTTCCACCCCACTGCACCTGATCTCAGTCTAGCCGTCTCACGATGATGATGTCACAGCCATGCTGTGGGATCTGATGCAAGAACTTGTGTAAACAGGAAAATCTCTAACACTTTCTTTCCATCACTCACCTCTTTTGAAAAACAATGCTGCCAGTGGATTACTGTGTGAAAGGGTGAGCTATTTAGGAAAGTGAAAACCTGATTGTGGAGATTCCGATTGTGGAGATCCACAGGGGTGTTTTGTGACGTGAGGTGATGGATGATATTTGATTCAACCAACATCAACTGCACAAACAGCTCCTGGCAAACCTGATTGGACGAATGCTTCACTCACTGGGCTGTCTTTGGTATCTGCGCGAGAATTTCAAAACGGGCCAACATGGTGGCTCCCTTGAACACTATTCATTACATCTTGAAAATAGTTCACTGAAATGTGTTTCTGAAAACATTTTGGCCAAGAAATAAGCCATGCAGTTGTTAAATCTGACTTTGTTTCAGATGGACATCGGCTTGTTTAAAAGTCTGGCCGAGAGTTTGCAGAGGTGGCGAGTTGCGCCGGACGCACCTGATTTGCATAAAGTCGCCTTGACCTCTACTTTATAAAAAAAGTGGAGAAGCCAACATGACGCCTCGTCTCTCGAAACACACCACAGTGCTACCAGAATGCATTGCACAGTGTCCTACATGCACAATGAATGGGAAGCATCAAAACCATGGATCCTGTGGATCTCCACCATTAGAGAGGGAGGGAGAAATGAAATAGAAAGAAAGGTGAAGAGAAAGATAAGAAACAGAAAGAGAAAGACAGGTTGAGACATAAAGCCGGCCAAATTTCACCAATGAAGATGTTTTATAGGCACATGGGGACGCCGGGGGACGGACAGACAGAGACAGAGAGCAAAGCTAAGACAGGGCGACGCCAGTAGGAAATAGAACGAGGTGGATGGAGGTGAATAGCAGACAGAAAAATCTCACATCTTTTCAAGTGTTGCCCAACATTGGTTAAGTCTCAGAGCTGCTGCCAGGGTGCAGTTCTCAGTGCCACTCCAGCACAGTGAGCCTTTGTAACTCGGGTTCTCAGTGGAGCTCCGCGCCGCTCCAGCTGGCCTCAACCCAGCCAGGTTTTCTCATGTCAGGGCACCGACAATCAGGCACGGTGGGGTATGGTGGATGCTGGGGAATTTTGAGCCTTTTCCATAATAGCAACTAAAACCTACTTGATACCCCTTACAGAACACACTGGGCAAAAGCTACAAATCACTGCTCCAACATTTTAACAGCAAACAGAGCCCCCTTTTTAAATAGAGGTCTTTGTTTTATTGCATTCACTGTGGTTACTAGTCAGCTGGGAGCTCTAAACACAGCAGAAACAATACTTATACTGTACGCCATTGAATCGTGTTATATACTGTACCAGCACAACCACACTGTGTTGAAAGGCTCATGTTTGGCAGCTTGATGTGATAAACACTTCAACATGGATGAAAAAGTAACGATCTAATCCCAAGCACCCTCATTACTGTGAATGAACAGCTTCTTTACGCACTTTCAAGACACTGTTACATCTGTTTAATTCCACTCACACTTAAGCAGTTTTTTTTAAATTAACATTTGCATGCCCAAAATGCAAGTCAAGAGGAAGATCCATTTAACGTCATTGTTCTCATTATTCGTCAGACGTGTGTACTTGAGTCCCAAATTTGATTATTTTAGATTTGACTTGAATATCATCATAATCATAAAGGACTTACAACTGGTCTTGGACTTTAACACCAATTACTCGTGCCTTTACTTGAACTTGAGCATTTTGACTTGAAAATACTTGAGTTTTAAAAATATATTTAATATATATTAATATATTTATATATTATATTATATATATATATTTTTTTTTATTGTATATATATTTAAAAAATGTGCCACCAGCCAATATATTCCAGGCAAGTTGACACTGTTCCCCCAGAATCTTTGTTTGAAGCATTTGACAACATCTGGTCAGATTTAAGAACAAACTATGAAGAAGTAAGTTGAAGTGATATTTCACTGCAAAACAATTTTTTGTATATTAATTACTCACCCTTAGATGTCTTGTATTGCAGATTGCAGATTGATTTTTTTCCCCTTTTAGCGTTATTTCACAGTAAACAAATTTTTTCCAAAAATTCGATCCTCTCACTTTAGCTGCTTTTGCTGGGAGTCTATGGCGATACAGTTTTAAAACATCAAACCACCTAAAAACATCCATCCAAAAATCTCAAAAGCTTTTTGTGGTATATCCAATAATCCAAGTCTTATTTATCGAGTCGTCGACTTAAGACCTGTTCATTACATGATGTTTTAGAGATTTTTGGATGGACGTTTTTAGATGGTTTTGATTTTTTGAAACTGTATTTCCATAGACTGCCAGCGAAAGCTGCTAAATTGACTGGCTGGCATTTTGGAAAAAATCTGTTTACCGTGGAATAACGGTCAAATGAGAAACATATTTATCAATTCCAAGACATCTAAGGGTGAATCAATGATACACAAAACATGGTTTGCAGTGAACTATCTCTTTAAGGAAAGAATAGTTCATTCTGTTGTTGTACTGTTAGTGCTATTGCTATGAGTGTAATGTCAGCCCTCTTTTTTGTGATGTGTGATTCGTTTACTCTTGTCTTATGTATTTTTAAGTGCTAATGACTTTTTAAGGTCTCGAAATTCAAAGTTTAGGACTTTATTTGACTTGAGAGCAAAGACTTAAGACTTACTTATGACCTGCACAACAATGACTGAGGTCCATCTCTGGACTATTTGTATATTTACAATGGATCACATGACTACTTGTACGTGACAGGAATCAGCTGATTCTGCAGTTGACCTTTATTGTCTTTCACCTCATTATTTCAGTTACTCGCCCTTAACTTTGGTTTTTGCTTCAGTCTGGCTGCTCTCATCAACTTAACTTTCAACTTTAGCACACAGCAGTGTTGTGTAATACGGAACATACTTTCCATTCATTCCTTTTCTTGTAAATCAGCAATAAACAACTTTTATATATAAGTCCAACCTGATAATATGAAACGTGTATTGTGCTCTACTTTACAATCACACAGGAACACTGATAGTGGGTCTCTAATTTGATCAGTGCTGCTTCCTGCTTCCTCCTCCATCCTTATCTCGTTCTTCTTCAGACTTAAACCTGCAGAGTAAATATTTAACTAATCATTTCTGCAGCAGGACTGGTTACTGAATCTCATGTGACTTATAACCTACAGGTTTATTTTACCTGTTCACAGTCGAAATTGATGTCATTTTTGACAAAAAGAAAACACAAACTTCTTTAAATGTTTGTGTCTGAGTAGTTACACCTTTGAAATGCTAAAATCTTCAGTGACACTTCATTGAAAACTCAGGTCTACGTGGTCATTGAGTTCTGTAGTTTTAGAAGTTTTTAATTTTGCTAATTTACAGCACATGCCTGCTTCCTGCTCAGTCCTCTCTACTGTTTTGGCCTCTTTACTGCCGTCCTTATCGTCACCTGCAGACTGCTTTGATAAATCCAGTATCTTAAAATAGCACACTTTGCTGCAGTTCGTAAATCCTTGTCCAGTTTTTCCCAATCTCATCCTAATTGTCCCGCAATTTGAACTAAACCATAATTTTGA
>JAPZDX010000020.1:23079336-23094348 GCA_029783625.1 Naso annulatus | reverse complement strand
GTGTGCGTGTGTAGCTGTGGCTGGCTGTGTTCTCTGACGTACAGTGTTTGAAGTTGTGTTCCATGCAAAACAACAGTAGAGGAAGTTGAAACAGCTTCTGGTCTTTCTCTTGGACCAGGCCTCGGGGCCTCTGGGGGCCCATAGGAATAAAACACTCCTTAGCAGAGCCTCATATACCTCAACACCTGCAGCACACAAAAGCCTTCTGTGAGCTGAACAGTCCCTCAAAAGTCAGAAACGCTCATGTGCGACAAGGAAAAATTAAATGCTGACTAACAGTGTGTCGCTGGTAATTAAAAAAAAACAACAGATATTATTTTCTTTTTTATTTATGTCATGGAATTAACCCTTTAAACTGGCATTCAATGGAAGTATATGATGGCTGCTATTACAGATAACTGATACTTATAATTTTAAATCTCCTTGTTTTAAATGTTTATACTAAACTAAGCTAATGTTTGTTTTTATGTCGCTGCATACATTAAATGCTGCTCTACAAATACAATTCTGGTGTTTTTAATTATATATTTAGAGCTTCACTACATAAATAAATAAAATTCATGCACCTCACTCACGTCATGGTGCCTTTACACTCCCTCTTTACCCAACCCACAGTATTTTCCCATGGGGTCCTGTGCTCTTTAGCACTGAGAATGAAATAATATTGACATTAGAGAGGCTGAAAAGACACAACAAGGCTAATAGATATAATTATCTGACATAATTATCTCCAATAATAACAACAGATAATACCCCTCTGTCTGAGCACATGTTTGTTGTTGTGTCTGAAGGGATCCTCCCTGGAAAGATGGGCCGTGCCACTTCAGCCGCTCAGCCCGGCCCGGCCTCACCTTCTCTGGGTGTGGGAGTCGGATTGCAGCCTAACAGGAACAGGTAAGACTGAGGTTTGTGGTTGAATTCCCAGTGAGCCTCTGTCGACCCTGTGCTTTGGAAACTGTGGAGCCCTCACCTTGTAAGAGCTTGAGAGCAAACTGAGGGAACCCAAAACAAAAACAGCAGTGGGTAAATGTGCGCATGACCCTCTGCACAGCAAGATTTTAATAACATTTACTTGAAACTCATTAATTTAGGAAATCTTTATGACAGCGCTGGAGTCCTGAAGAGTGATTTTTCTGTCTGGTCCAGCAGACTCAAGTCCATTTACCTAATTAAAACAACAAACCAGCGGTCTCTGTGACTCCTGTGTTTACTGCTGTGTGATGGAGGGCATAAAACACAAGCAGCAGCAGAAATGCAAATAGGAGGCAGGATGACACAGAAAAGCTGCAGGAAATGAGACAGAGGACAAAGAAAGGAGAAATAAGCTGAAAACTGAGGAGTAAACTTTTGAGGACGGCCTGAAAAGAAAGTCGACTTGTCATCTATTAACCAATTTTTGCATTTAAAGGAATAGCCTGACATTTGGGGAAATACTTGCTTTCCTGCTGAGAGTGAGATAAGACAATTTAAAAAGCACTCTCATGTCTTTACAATAAATGTGAAGCTGGAGCTGGCAGTTGGTTAGCTTAGCATAAAAACTGAAAGTGGAGCGAAAGAGCTAGCCTGGCTCTCTCCAAAGGTATCAAAATTCTAAAAGAACCTCTGAAGCTTAATGAAAAACACATTGTATTTTGGTCCTCATATTCACTGCTCCCAGCCAATATAATCTAGCACATACAGCAGTGAATTGTTGTTTTTTCCACTCTGTTTTCTGTCTTAATGCTACGCTAAGGTAACTGCGTGCTTGTCCTAGTTTCATATTTAGCACAGAGTTGTTTTGATCTTCTCATGTTAAACTTAGCAAGAAAGTAAGTAAGCATATTTCTAAAATTAGCTAACTTTTATTAGCTGTCCATTAACCTTTCTATTTAAAGGAACATTTTGGGAAATAAAGTATTTGCTTTTTTTGTAGAGTATGAAATGAAAAGATTGAAAACACAAAGTTGACTTGGCAATTGATTGGCTGAGCAAAAACACTGGAAATGGTGGGAAAGAGCTAGCCTGGCTTTGTCCAAAGGTAACAAAATCCATCTAACAGAACCTCTAAAGCTTATAAAACAGCGTATTATATTTTTCTCCTCACTGTTACTTCTCCCATTTCATATAACCCAGCATTAAATCCCCAAAAAGTAGTGACTTGTTGTTTTTTCACCCTGTTTTGTCTCAATGCTAGCAGAACCTCCAAAGCTTACCAACCAACACATTATATTTTGTTCTGATTTCTCACTGTTCCCAGTCAATATACTTCAGCATTAAATACCCATGAAGTAGTGAGCTGTTGTTTTTTTCACCCAGTTTTGTGTCTCAATGCTAAGCTAAGCTGACTGTCTGCTTATTCTAATTTCACATTTAGCACAGATGTAGTCTTGATTTTTTTTATGTTGAACTCAGCAAGTAGTAAGCATATTTTCCTCAAAAGGTCAAACTATCTAGGCTATGAACTGAACACTAAATATACAGCTGAGGCCAACAGTCGCTTAGCTTAGCATTAACACTGGAAAATGGGTGGAGAGAACTTGTGGCGTCCAAAGGAAACGCCTACCAGCACCTCTAAAGCTCCCTAACTGAACGTTATGTTTGATCTGATTAATTAGCATAAAAATAACAGGTTTTGTTATTTCTTACTGGTTCCAGTCAATACAGTCCATCATACAACCCCCATAAAATGGTAAATTGTTGTTTTTGTCCCCCTGTTTTCTGTCTTAATACTACTGGAAGCTAGCTGTCTACATGTTCTAGTTTCATATTTAGAACAGAGTTGCACTGACCTGATTGCGTGTACACGTATTTCTCAAAATGTCAGACTTTTTCTTTAATGTGGTTAAATGTTTGTTTTTGTTTTTCTTCCCTATGAGAGCATGGGGCTGCAACTTTTTAATCAGGCTAAAGCAATATCTTACCTGCTAATTACAGTAGTGAATACCAGGATTTTTTGTTGGATTGATAAAATGCTTTTTTGTAAGTCTTACTCATTGCATCAGATGAATCAGATAGCAATACAACAGCCACTGTTTAGGAGGAGGAAAGATACCTTAATGTGGATGGTGAAGAGGAGGCGAAAAGCTAAACCTCTACAAGAAGGGGAGTAAACTTAGATAAGAGTAAAGGGTAGAAAGAACAGAGAGAACATAGTGAGAGTGGAGAGTGATGGAGGAAAGTGAGACGAGGCTGAGGTGGAGGCAGAGGGAGGGAGAGAGGGAGGGAGGACGGGCTGATGATGCAGCAGTAAGTACAGCAGTATGAAAGCTGCAGGGGAGATGATCTGAGCGTGTCTTTGTTCCCGTAAGAGGCCCACAGCATGGCCTGATGACTCACCTGCTGTAAGACTGCATCACCCACAGTATGAGATCATCAGGTTAATCTCCCCCCCAACAGACACACAGACAGAGTAAAAACAACTTTTACACATACACACTCAGCAGGAGCATTATCGTCTTAACATGCTGATCCACTCTGGCAGCATCAACCCATTACCATAGTGTCAGCCACACTAAACATCACCTGCATCAATTATTAAAGATCAATAATTGACGATGAAAGCGGACACCAGCCTCACCTTAATTCACTTTAACAGGATGACATCCATTATTATATAAAAGGATCAAAGGATGGAGTGAGAGAGAAGATCTTTGTACTGTATTTATCTTGGCCTTGAGAGAATCTGCTCTGCCAAACTTAATACTATAATTTTAATGCAAGACAGTCAGTTTTATCGACATAACACCCCCCCACACACACAAACACACCGATAAATTTTGCTTTGCGGCGCAAGATGTGCTCACTTGTCCGCTGCTCCTGGAAGTCCTAAAAAAGATTAACCTCAAAATGGAGAGTGAGTGAGAAGGATAAGAAAAAGAAGAAAGAGAGCTTCAACCAGCTCTCAGTCATCACGTTGGTCACAGAACCCTCAGGCCATTTCAGTGAAGTGAACGGGGTCAAAGGTCGAATAGGATTTATAGCCGTCTTTTACCACAAACTGCATTTAAGGCAATGAGATGAATTATTAATTTGTGTAATCTGGGTTTCTGCTGATCTGTAAGAGTTAGAACGCAGCACAGAGCGAAGCGAGTACTGAAGCTGTGACCCAAACGATACTTCAGTGCTGTGGGAAGGGCTGGGAAGGTTACTTTGGAAATGTAATAGGTTACAGATTACTAGTTACCCTATTTAAAATGTGATAAGTAATATGGCTATTTCATTTATTTTATTTAAGTAATGTAACTTATTACATTTGATTACTTTTTGATTATTTTTCTAAATTTCTAAAAAATGTTTTCACTTGTTAACCATTTTCAAATGTTTAAATCAGGCCCGTAGTTCCCAAAGCGGGGGTCTGAAGACACAGAGAGGGGGGTCGAGAGGTGCCTTCCAAAAAACAAATAGATTTTTTAAATAATCTGAAATTGCATATTTAACACATTATTGTATAAATTCTGATTATATTCCTCTTATATTCTTTCTTAAACTACTTTAAAATAATATTATGGCTGTTGCTCTTTTGTGTTGTTTTGATGCTTGTCTTTGCATAGGCCTAATAGTGCATGCACATGACTGTGCACAACGTTATATGCCACCTCCAGGGCTGGTGGGGGTTCCCAGTCTCGGGCACCACTATTTTGGGAGTCGCAGGCTGAAAAGTTTGGGAACCCCTGAATAGGCAGTGTTAACGGCAGACATGGGGTGCTGCAAATTCAATCAAGAGAACCAATCAAAAGCATCAGAGCAGCATCAAACTTTACTAAACAGCCTTGACTGGAAATGACAAAAGAAAACATTGTGCACCTCAAAAACATGTAAAGTGACAAAATGAATACTATTCAACATATAGCCTGAGCTTTTTACAGAAAATATTCAGATGTAACCCCCTTTGTTATCATTAACATTTTCATAACTGTAATTTAAATACACATTCTTTCTCAGTAACTGTAACTGATTACAGTTACATCTATTTGTAATTAAATTACATAATTTTGTTACATGTAACTAGTATCTCCCTAACACTGGCTGTGGGACGAGCGTTGGGTTACAGAGGAGAGGCTCACTTCAGTGATGTCAGAGGGAAAGAAAGAGGGATGGAGATGAAGAGAGGAAGAGGCAGGAAAGCAGGTATAAAACTGAAATACACTGCAATTTAATATAATGAATCACTGCCAGATGTCTTTCTGATTGATGATGGACAAACCAGAGCTGCTCTGTTTTTTATTACAGTCATTTGTAGAGATGCAGGCTCACATTTGTTCATAGCAGCCCAGTGTTTAGAGGTATGCGTCTGCGGATGTGGACTCTTTATTATTGATGTGCTGAAACAAGAGTGGGTGCTTTGAAACCAACACTGGTTACGTGTATTTCAGTAAGCTTCAAAGAATTCTGCATATTTACCTCAGCTAGATTTTCCAAGAACAGAGGGGATACTTTTTCATAACTTTCATTCTTGTGCTGAAACATTTTGGAGAGGAGAGCAACAACAGCTGCATGGCTTCCTTTCAAAAACACAGAAGTTCTGCCCGGTCTCGTTTCTAGAGCCACTGGCCTAAAAAACACCGACCCACAAACCCAGAGCACAAGCCACCCGGAAATAAAGCAAACACCAGATTCCCACCGGGGACGTATAAAGTAACGTGCGGACGTCCTCCAGGGAGCACAAACCAACGTGTCCGCATGGAAAGTATTTAACGTCTTTTCATGCCGAGTGCATTTGTCATTCTCCGCTACGAAGTCTGAAGGCCCAGCGCTCAGGGATGAAACCATAACGTCCATCAACGAACTGTGCAGTCATGGTTGCAATGTGTTTATTTAGTCACACTCCCAGAGCGCACAGGGCTCTGAATGCTGCTCGACCAGCTTTAGCATGAACTGTGTCGGCTGGGTATGAGCAAGACTCAGTGCTGAGCATGAAACTTCCCATGAAGCATGAGTGAAGTTTACATCTGTACAATCCTGAAGCCCCTCTTACTAACAGCTTACTCACCATTCAGTTTGATTTGAATAAGTGATGTGATCTAAGACTTTTTCATCCTTTACATTAAGGTAATTTGATGAGTCAGACATTACTGTTCAATTATGGCAAATATGTTAAATCCCATGAAATTTTAGCTAATGTTACAGAAATTAAATTTTGAAAACATTTTTGTCCCCCACCCCCTCACCTCCGAAATTAAGTTTAATTGTTTGACAAAACATTTAAAACTTGAAATCTCAAGTTTCCCCAGTTTGATACAGTCATTGTCTTCAGTAATTTTAACTCTTTTGAGTTGTGTTTGTTGACAGTGGTGCAGTGGTGCAGCAGCAGCTTTGTATCAGACTCTTTGATCTCTCAGTGAGTGACTGAATTTTCACACTTCGGTCACATGATGACCAGCCAACTATCTGCTGAGGAAGGCCAAGAGATGTGGGTGAAACCCGCAGAGTGGACTTTGAGTTAAGATGAAAGGTGAGGGATTTTTTTCCCCATTTAATTCTCAATTGATGGGCTTAGGTGGCCTCAAATCAAGAAGGTCCTGGGTTCGATACCCGACTGGGGTAGGACCTTTTTGTGGGTGGGGGTTGTATGTGTCGGCGAGGGTCTGGCTTCCCCCTAGAGTCCAAAGGTGGTGAGCGTGAATGGTTTTTCTCTATATGCCAGCCCTGCAATGAGCTGGCGACTTGTCCAGAGTGAACCCCGCCCTCACCCAGGGTCAGCTGGGATTGGCTCCAGACCCCCCACGGCCCTGCAAAGGATAAGGAGTTATGGATAATTAATTAATATACTGTTAATGGTTTTAAATTAATACCAAATTAGAAACTGTTTTTTTTGTGTGTGTTTTTGAGAAAAGCAACTGATCAGATTCCCGCGACTTTCTGAACAGTCAGCGTGCCAAACTGTAAGTGACGTTCTGGCTGTTTTGATGTGTGAGATTGTGCATTTATGTGTGACAGCTGGCCCCAAAAGTCCAGAAGCACAAGGGGAGAGAGAAAATTACCCCAGTTTAGACTGTGATCAGTCACACTAACACAACACTGCTGCACCTTTGACATTTAAATACAAGCTTTGATTCAGCAAAATCCTCCTTTAATCTAACGTTATAACACAGACACACATCTGAAGGGCATCGTGCTCTTTGTTTCTGCTGAATGGGTTTTAAATAGCAGGATATATAATTTGTATTTAAATGTCAGTGTCAAAACCCCACAGTGTGGTGCATTAATGTCACACAGTTCTCGTCAATCTCAGCTGTTATATACTGTAATCTGTGTTAAGGACAAGGACAAGTGGCATGGTTTACAAACACAGACGTAACTTCTGGGAATTGCTCTCTGGCAGCAGGGTGCACTTCCAGTCAGCCATGTGACCGGCTCTGCTCAGGGATCTCCCGATGGTCATGTGACACGCTTCCCGCTCTCTCGCTCTCACTCTTTCTCCACAGTATCCTCTTCTTTCCACCCTGCTGCCTTGTCAATGAATTCCCCCTCAGCTCCTACAGTCCAACGAGGTAAAATCCCCTCTGTCCTCCCTCTCCGTCCCTCTTGCTACTCCTCCTCTTTAGAGACTTAATCCACTGTCTGTCCCTGCTGGCTCTTTGAATTATTCAGTGGAGCGCTGCTGCTCGCCACAAAGAGCCATCTCTACGACACGGAGACAGAAAGAGGGCAAATTGCAGATAGACGGTGTGATGGCAGAGTGTGGAGGGAGAGGGTGGGAGAATGATAGACTGATGGCAGCAGATGTCTGACTGGGAGCTTCCCAGGAAACCCCACACTCATCTTCCTTATCCTCCTCCTCCTCCTGCATTCTGGCAGTCCTAATCGCATAACCGAGGTATATAACTAGCTGTCACGGCAGGTCAACTGGAAATAGAAAGCATTCTTGGCGGTGAGCTCGACCTGATACAGAAACCAGCGGGGTGCTGTGGAGAGGATCAAGTGTCCCGGGCAGCCATCATGACAAAGCAAATCTGCCCGCAGCCTCGTGAGCCTGAACTGAACTGTCAGCCTGAAGTGGCAGTGACAGGGAAACACCCTCATGTCATCTCAGTTTTTATTCTGGCCGGAGAGGGACAAAAGACAAACTTTTTGAGCATGTCTTACTGAGAGCCAGATGAGTAGTAGAAGTAATTAGTCTTAAACCCGGAAGCTGGTTAGCATTTTTGCACTTTGGTTCCCTCGTCTCAAAGCCTGTGTGTTTTTTGAATGGGTTCACAGTGAAATGCCTGAAATAAGGTCTGTGGTTAACACAGGCTAAAGATAATTAGACGTTTCGTTATGTCAAATGTAAAAATTGTTAGTATAAACCCAAATATTGAACTTTCAAGGTTTTGCGTGTCTCAAAAAGGGCGGATGCTAACAAGTGGCTAAATGTGACTACAGCGTTTGTCGGGGACATTAGACGTCACCACATGAAAAAGGAATAAAATATCTGATATCACTGGAAAAGGATGTGAGATAGCCATGATCACTGGCTAGATCAGGTCACACTAGGAGGAGAGAATTTTGAAGGAAAGGGCGCTAAATCAGATCAGAAGTTGAACGCTTCGGGGTGGCAATGCTTAATTCACGTAACAGTGATGTAGTTTGTTTATAGCCGATAGCTTTTTGCTTCTGTCAATTTCAGTTATGTTTAAAAATCAAGCAAAAAGTGGTGTTCATCTGTGAGGATTATCATGCTAAACAAAAAGTGTAAGTCTCGTAAACTTGTGTTGGTCACAGTTTATTTTCAGGGATAATCCAAACCCCATTCAAAAATCCTGTTAACTTTTTTCCGGTAGGAACCAGTACGATGCTAACTTCCGGGTTGGCCTACAAAAATATGTCATCCCGTCACCGCTCTACATGAGGCCACAGCAGGGAGAGGGTAAGCTTAGCATAAAGAGTGGAAAAAGGTGAAAACAGCAGGCCGGGCTCTCCACGCAGGTAACAAAATTTGCTTAGCAGCCCCTCTAAAGCTAAAACCGTGTTGTTTGTTTAGTCCAAAATAAAACCAATCTGTGAAAACGCTAAATGACTTAATTGAATTATTTATTTACTTTTGTCGTCGTCGTTGTTTGACAAACTTTTTTCCTAGCCTGAAGAGGAATCCGCAGATTTGTGGCTGTTCCCAGCCAAAAATTAATCTGGCACACTACACCAAAACAGCAGTTTGCCTTTTTTTACACTTATGTTTTAATACAAATATCGATATATTAATTAAACTTTAAAGGTGCTGGTATGTAGATTTGTAGAGCCAGATTAGCTGTTCTCACCCTGTTTAAACTCTGTCTAAGTAGCTGCTGGCTCCAGCTACATATTTGCGGGAGAGTGAAAGACGCTGTCCAAACATTAGTTTAAATTTAACATTTTTCTGTCACTGATGCCACCAATCAGTCTTTTGTTAGCACCATCAAATATCTGTCAAACACAGCAGTGTCATTGCCGTAGACAAAACACTGCTCTTTAATGCTCGAGTAACCCTGTCCTGATCGAAACCACTGAATCATCCTCAAACTTTTCATCTGCAGACGAATGAGATGACTTCACATGATATACCGACAGCAGCAAAGCTGGAGGAAGATATTGAAATTAGATTCAGTTGATATTGTAGTCCAACACTTATTGTAGCTTAAAGCCAAAAAATAAGTTTTAAAGATATAATTTAACCTCTACAACATTTTCTGAGGAGTACTGGATGGGATTTTACAGATTATGACAGTTTAAAACAGCTAAATTTCCCCAGTGGCCATCTGGATGCAGCAAAGGTATTAGGGAATTTGGGTACCTTCTTGTCTCTAATTCTGTTGAACTATGTATCCTAAACCAAGAAATATACTCAGAAAATTCCTCTCAGGTGTTTTCCCATGTAAACCTTCACCTTCCTCCCCTGTTCACGGTGCGTGAAGGCACTGAGGACTAAGCAGATGTAGCGCTCCAATCTCTGGCTGTAGAGAGGCAGTACGTTTCCTTTGTGTCAGTGTATGTGGTCTCCTTCGTTTGAGGGAAAACCCTAATAGTGAGTGCCATGCAAATGTTGAGGGGAAAGGGTAAAAGAAAGCCCCTCCTTGTTGTTGAGGCACCTCACTGCACTCTGAGGGGAACCAAAGCACACCGGCGATGCAGTGGGAGGTAACGCAATGTCAGGAACTAGAGGCTGAGGAACTCCTGACCTTTCCGTCTTATCTTCACTTTCTGTCACTCAGACATCTGTGCATCACCCACCGTCGGTGTGAAACAAGGCAGGGCTGGGAGAATGTAAATATGAACCGGTGAAGTGATCAGTCAGAGAAGTGCTTACAGGAAATGTAGTGTGTGTACAGAAACACTGGTGGGTAGAGTTCTGAAAATCTGTATCCAAGTAAAAGTACAATTACTCCCACTAAAAGATTATTCAAGTAAAAGTGAAAATTACCATTTGAGAAACCTTATCAAGTAAAAGTAACGTCACTTTTCCCTTTAATATTTATCAGCATGTGAGAACTGCATATGGATTATGGATTGTGCCTGGAGATGTTTTCTCTCTCATAGCTACTGTTGATCTGCATGTAAACACATTAGACAAAAGGGAGTGGGGGCACAATAAACATAAAGATATTCTGACAAGATAACGATTGTAAAAACTAACTACAACACATCAAACAATCCACATGTTTCCGATAAATTGGCGCTGGCTGTTGACTACATGATAACTGTATAACTATTTTCACCTAAAACATTGTTGGCAATGATTGATTCTGTGATGTTAAAGTTAACGTTGAAGTTGCCATGCTATGTTAGCTAGCTATACTTTACCTGGGCAACTTACTTCAGTGTGATTGTGGAGGCTAGATGAGGAGTTTTTGTTAGTGGTAATCTACATGATTTTCAGCTGGCACTTCATTATATAACTGCTGTTTTGAGGTTTTTTTGACTGAGTAAAAAAAAAAAAAAAAAGTGGCCAAATGTGGCCAAGAATTCTCATCGAAAGCTGCCTCTTGTCGTGGTTTGTCCGTCATTATCACACTTCGATCTCTGCCGACACTCACCCCCAGCATTGAGTATACTACACAATTTGTAATGAGGTATAAACGCAAATGTAGCGAAGCAAAAAGTAGATTAGTGGCTCAAAAATATACTTGAGTAAAGAGCAGAAGTACAGCTTAAAAAAAGGAACGTCAAAAGTACTCATTCCTTAAAAAAATACTTTTTACCCATGTGCATTACTTGAAACGCATAACTACTCACCCCTCTGCGTGTGTTACTGTATTGATTTCTATATAAATGTCTGTGTGCGAGAAAACGAAAGAGAGAGCAAAAGAGAAATTAAAAACAGTGGGAGAGGGACCAAAAGCAAAACCAAGAAAATGAGAAAGGTGTTAGAAGAAAGGTGAGTATGATGCGGCAAATCTATCCGAGGGAAAAGTCATTTAGAGGCAGCATGTGCTCCTTTTTCTGTATAAATGACTGCATGTGGTAGAGCCATACAGTGCTGCAGTGTGATATAAGTGGATGAGATAGTGTTTATGGTAATACCCCACACTGGGGCTATTTCTGTGCTGTCTGTAAACCTGCATGTGAATGCATACGTGTATTTGACCATGTGCAACTGAGTGTGAGTGTGTGTGTGTGTGTGTGTGTGTGTGTGTGATACAGACCATGCAGAGTCAGTCAATTTGTCATTAGGCTGTGGGGGATTCCTGTTTAGTCCTCCAGTGAAAGTCTGGAGGGAGGGGCATCACTCCAGGGAGCAGGCGGGGCTGCTGGCGGAGGAGGGGTGTGGGCACCATCAGCCACCCTCGATGATGTGTCCAATTTCTGCTGTTTATAGTTCATGTCGCGACTTCTTCTCTCTTCTTTCATCTGTCCGTCAGCCTCTCTGGTAATGAAAACACATAAACCACACCTTGAGCTCCACCAAATATGTGCCCACTTCACAGTCTGTTTGGATATTGTTTTACCGCTGTTTTCCACATCTGTCATAACTCGTCTGGTAAAACAAACCCATATCAATGTGTGTTGTTGTTGCCTAAACATCAAGGGCTCATATAATTTCTCTCATGATTAATCTTGTCAACATACAGTGTTTACAGTAAGTTATGAAATCCCTTTTAAGTCAGTTTGATATAAAAGATCCTTTAAGTTATTTTAATGAGAAACTTCAAAAGAACTGAATTAGTATTTCAAAATAGTGACTTAGTATCTAAAAATCATTACCTCAAACCTGAAAATAATAAGACACTGTCTCAAAATAATAGCAGTTGGTCATTTCTGCTAACAAGCTAAACCTTAACCCTGGTCAGAGCGTAAGGCACAAACAGCTAATCAGCTCGTACTGATGTCACCTGTTGCTAAGAAGTGCAACAGAGACCGGCCAATAAGGACAGAGAGTGCAGAGAGCTTCACTGATTGGGCAAATAGAACGGAAGCGACAGGATTTTTAGAACTCCTGAATACAGAGGCATGATGTAAAAACACATACATCTTGTGATACTCTCAGACCACGTCACTTACTAACAGCTGTCTATGGGTATTATGACTTTTTTTCCAAATGGAACACAAAAAACTTATTGATATTTACCCCAAAGTTACCAACTGCAGCTTTAATGGTAAACTCTGTATAGAAGTACATATTCAGTAACCTTCACCTTCAGTTGAGAGCAGCTGGGGCAAGTGTGTTTTTAGAGCAGCATTAAATGCTAATGCTAGCCTGACTTGCCCTGTGTTGTAGCTGCTCTCTTTTTTACTCCGTGCACGTGCCGCCTTCTTAAATTAGCCACAGGTTTTTTATGAAGCTACTTTACATTTGATGAATGCTGATGTAACATAAAGATTTTAGGCAGCAATGTGCATGCTGGCCCAACATAGCTACGTCCAAATTACCAACATTCACAAGTAAATCAATATAGCCAAAGATTCCAGATATTTATCGGTTAATCTCTTGTTATGAGTTGACGGATGACTGGATTTCTTCCTATGTGCTTGTCCTCAGAAAGGACAACCTTATTCGAGCCTCTCTAAAAAAGGTGCACAGTCTTATCTTACATGTGGTAAACAGATCTAATCACGCCCATCATAAGTTTCTGCTGTTCTCCAGCCACGTCCTTCATCCAGCGCTTTGTTCCTGTATGCAAACATCTGTTTTTCATCTCTATCTATTCTTTGTCTCCTCTGCAGACGCTTTGACCTCAACCAGCACACTCTCACCCTTCCTACATTGATCTCTGCCTTCCTCCGTCTGAATGCTAAAATCTCAGATACACATGTTGTGCGTCTACAGTCCTCATGACCTTGAGGGACCACAGAGGGTCAAAGGTGAGGCAGCTACTCCTGCTCCTCTCAACCTGACACTCCACAAACATGACAGCTGAGACTTGGGTGTGCGTGCACGTGTGTGTGTGTCTGTGTGTGTATGTGTGTGTGTGTTTGCAATTCGACACCCCGAATAAATAAACCGCAGTATGTCCTGCGGAGAAATTGTTTATTTGAAATGGAGGCTGACTGGTTTCTGGGTATGTGTGTGAAATTGTGTTCCCAAGTGTTCATGTGTTTGTGTGTGTGAAACGAACAAAAAGCGCAGGCAAACAAACTGTTAAATAAGTGACAATTTGACAGGAGCGGGGTGGTTTTTCTCCGTGGAGATGGCAACTTCTTTACATCCCCCTCCACGCAATGTGTGCTGCTGTCAATCTGTCAGTTTGATACACACACAGTAACAGAGAAGTCACACATACACACACATTCACCCACACAAAGAAGCCCTGCTGTCAATCATGGCTCAGTAAGAGGCAGGAAACAGACAGGCTATTCTGTCCCTTGGCACAAGTCCCTAAAACTGCGGCCTGGCTGCTGCAGAGAGAGCACTGTGTGTCACACGCTACAGATACAGGCTTCCCTCTGTCACACACAAATAACCTCTCTCTCTCTGTCTCTCTCTCTCGCATGTATGTCTCCATTTCTTTATGCAATAAACCCAGCGTTCACATCTGCATGCAGGCACATATGCACAGCACCCATTCATGCACATTGCACAGAAATAATCTGGAAAACCCGGTCTGGGCTAAACAAAGAGGACGATCCATCCTGCAATCTGACAGGCGGCCTGCACGGACAGTCCCCCACCAGACCTGCTCTCCCCGACCGTGTGTCTGTGTGTGCGTGGCTGAGGGTATTTAAGCAAATGGACAACTAAACATTACACTAATGTGACATTGATTCTGTTATATATATTGCTATGAATGCTTCTACTTTTCTAGGGAGGATTTAAAAGAAAAACAAAAGGCTCTTGTGGATAAAAAGCAGCCTAATCCTAACGTACACTTTGTGTTCTTAGAGAACCTCAGCCCTCTTTTAAAGCTCTGAAAACATCTTTAACATTGAGCATTAGTTTGATACTTCATGAACTTTCTTGAGTTTTTTATGCTGCGTTCACATGGAATCAGGCAGATGGTAGACGGCAAACCGGATGTCATTTACATGGATGAAAGCAGGAAGGTAAAATTTGATGAGGCCGGCAGATAATGACAGCAATGGTAATGGCAGACGGCATTGCCATCAAAAGTTAAAATATTCTAACTTTTTGCCATCCTCCGCAATGTTATTTACAACCTGATGTTACGTAATTCCTCAAATGCCTCACCCAAGGAGAAAACATGTCCGATCTTGACAATGAGAAGGTGATTATTTTGATGCAATAACACCCAAAAAGCCTGGAACCCTACTGAGATGTCACACAAAAATCTGACACATGGAAGGCAACCAGCAAAAAGCTGACTCTCCTTTGATTTAACTTTTATTTAAAATTGAGCTCCATGCATAGCCAGAAAAGTTACATGAAATAATAGTCACAAAATAACGTCATTAAATATATTTTATTCCATTCCTCATATGACATCAGTGTTGTAACACATGGTCCTGGGTGTTACTTTATGCCGTCCTTTCATTCCATCAGACTGTTTGTTTTTTACTGAGTTGTTCACAAGATGTCTCCCTCCGTCTGCTGTCCACCATCTGTCTGACTCCATGTGAATGCAGCATCGTGAACATGATTTCAAACTGATTAAGTGTCCAAAATTTGCTCCGGCAACAGCTTGT
>JAPZDX010000020.1:23069235-23079236 GCA_029783625.1 Naso annulatus | reverse complement strand
CCGCAAAATGGTTGACAGTTGGATTGGCCTGATATAACTGGTTGAATTCAACCAATGATTCAACCAGTAATGGGCTGAGTCCACGATAACATCAGGGACCCAGGGGATTTTTTCTACATGAAAGACGGAAGTGGCTGACTTTCATATTAAAAAAATACGAAATAATTAATTTTTTGCAATTTTTTTGATGCATTTTCAAATTTGACTAAAATTAGAGCAGGGATGTGGTCCGAAGGGGTTGAAAATGCATTTTTGACTTCAGCTCGACTTTAAAATGATCAAATAGATGTCGTTATACTGTGT
This sequence comes from Naso annulatus, assembly GCA_029783625.1. Lineage (NCBI taxonomy): Eukaryota > Metazoa > Chordata > Actinopteri > Acanthuriformes > Acanthuridae > Naso > Naso annulatus. The sequence continues at coordinate 23,078,933 of JAPZDX010000020.1, read as the reverse complement.
TGTGACTGAGATTCTGACCCACCATGCAGGAGACCACTGGACTTCTTTTGCTTTAAATGACATCAAGTTATCATCAAGTAACGTTAAATGCTGTGCAGCCAGAGCTAACTGCTAACAGTGGGGTTCTGGCCTCTCGCTGCCCTGGCAGAGGAGGTCCGATGGTAGGTGACACAAACAATTGGTAGCCTACAGACAGGTGAGTGGCGGCTAACATTTCTTTTCAACAAGCTGTTAAATAATCACATAGATATTGTTGGATTGTGTTGTGATATTGGCTATTTACATCAGTTTTAGAGCTTTTGTCTGGTGTTTTCTTAACGCGTTGTGTTGTACGTGAAGCTGCTGAGTCCCAGGTCGACACTGCACAGATCAGTAGGAAGACTCCTACTGAAAGCTCCTCTTCTTCCCTAACCACAAAAAAACAGTACTTGGGCCTCCACGGTTGTTGTTCGTCTTGTCAGAACATTCCTTGTAGTACTATTGCGTACTTTTGTAATAATGGGAGGTTTTGGTCCACCATAGCTTGAAAGTCCTCTCAAAGCAACAACGCCATCGGCTTCCCTGGAGTGTGAAGGAAAAGATGGGTTCACCAACTCTGATTGGTTGTTGCATCCAGAGGAAGTTCTGTCTGCATCTGTTGTTACTGCTCCTTGGAAATTAACGGCGAATCGATAGGTACTGAGCCAAGCGAGCATGAGACTGCTGTGCCAGCATGACTGACCAGTGATTCCATGTTCTTGTCCAACATGACACAACTCAAACTGAAGAAGCGTTACACTGGTTACAGAGCATCCCTCTCAACAGGTTGTGTTTGCTCTTCCCGTACCAAACAACTCACACTGGGATCACCTTTTTATCCACAGTTCATTATCCAGCAGGGAAACTACAGTGGTGAGGCTGGCACTGACCTTCAAGCCAAGTCTTCCAACTCAAACTGAAACCATAATGAGGCTTTTCCTTCCAGAGGCTTCTCTGCCGTCTCTCTCCAAATGTCTGCAGGAAATGGAATTTTCTGAAAGGATCAAAACAAGTCGAGAGTTGTAAATGGTTTGAGTTTCCGACAAAGACAATGTGCCAGATTCCAGCGCCTTAAGGGACAGAAACATATCACAATGAATCCTCTGTTTGCCTGAAACGTGCGCACAGACACTCGCCCACTTGTTCGCACACACATTCACATATACACACAAACACATGTAGAGACATATATATATGTATATATATATATATATCCTTTCCAACCAACTCAGATTCACACATGGCCACACACAACACATTCAGTGTTTACTAATAGGAGATCCTGGGAAACGGTTCAGTATTCCAGTGGTTTTCCAGTGGAATCTTTCTCATACCTGTGTGTCAGGGCTTAGTGTGCTGCATGCCTCTGCATATCCTGCACTCCTGGTCTGAGAGTGTGTTTGTGACACACAGTCCTTTAAGCCTCAAGGCAGCCTTACATTCAACAGCACTCTGCTTTTGTTTTGGGCAAGGTTCAGGAGGGAGAATTCTGTTTCTAGTCCTGAGTGTGTGCGCCTGTGTGTGTGTGTGTGTGTTGGGGGGGGGGGTCAGGCAACCCATTAGCAAGACATCCCCTGATCTAATTGCCTCTTTCCAGCTCCCAGTTTGACAGCTCTGTAATCTACAGTTACTCACAGCACTCACCATGGTAGGTCTGTTTGTGTATGGGCGCAGATGAATGTGTGTGCATGTATGCTTGGACATATGTGAGTGTGTGTGTGTGTGTGTGTGTGTGTGTATCAGGAGGCATGACAAGTTACAGATTAACCAGCACACTTCCTATGAAACAGACCTGCTAAATCGCTCCGGTCATAAATCTGACTAGATTGACGTAATTCTTTAGCTTTACCCTGAAAGCTCGTTTCTGTCAAAGTAATATTTTACTCTGATAGTAGTTATGAAGAGTTTAGGATTAATACATTTTAAAAATTTCAAATTGTTCTCCATGACTTTCAGTGTGTATAGTAGTGAAGTAGAAATACTTTGTGGCTGTACTTACGTTTTTGTTTTCTTGTTTGTTTTTCTTATGTTTGTACTTTAATTTGCTATTTCTCATCCTGTAGACTTTTACTTTTACTTAACTACATTTTCCAAAGGAAATATACTTTTAATCCATTACATTGCGCATAAGCATCTTAGTTACACAGAAAGAAAATTAGAAAGTTTGGAAAGTTTCTCTTTTTTAACTTTTTTTTAAAATCGCTTTATTAAAATTTGTTTTATGACTGAGATATTCAGTCCTTATGTAGACCAGAGGCTACATAAATGAAAAATAAACAATTTTAAAAAAGTCAAACTTTTATTTTACTTTCAATATTAAAATTCATTTAGATTCACTATTCTTTTGATACTTAAGGTGACTTTCACTTTTGCCAAAGTCATTTTCCAGTAAGGTATCTTCACTTTGACTCAAGTATGACTTCTGGGAACTTTATAAAAGACTGATGACCTCTGTGAGTCACTGGCAATGCACAGCATGTGAGCATATATGAAAACATGATGATGTCCAGCTGCACAACCTAAAGCTGTCAGCAAGTCACAAAGAAAGTGTTTCAGTGAGAGCACACAGGTTTTCATCATGTATGAGGGTTGATGTATTTAATCTGCTAGACGGCACATATTTAGAAGGACATAAACGAGTTCTGATATGACTCGACATACATGATGAGTGTAATGTTAATGCTTTATGCACCACATATGTTGTAAACATGTAACCACCATCAAGGGTGCAAGCGCAGAATTAAGATCCTGACACACAACTGCTGTAAAACACACAATCTCGCTCTCTAACACACATATTAACACATATTACACTTACAGCAAAATACTGTGGAAAAAGAGGCCAAAAGTTTAAAGAGAACGCTTTCATCTTTCCCACAGGCAGGCCGAGAGTCGTCTTATCTCAGAGGCTTGGCCCCGCTATCTAGAGTAAACCACAGTGTCTGCACAGAGAGCTAAAATTGATGGTGCAGTCCAATTTCTGCCAGTTAAACATTAGTCCCAGGAATCCCCCTTGGATGTGTGTGTGTGTGTGTGTAGGGTTCATGCAGCCATCAGGAGATTTCTGAGAAGATAGCACCTGTTCAAGGAAATGAACATTCCCGCAGGCCAGAACGCACACATCTCTGAGGATTCTTTTACATGCATGCATTGAACAACCATGAAAAGTCATGCCGCTTAAGGTGAAGTGACCACGGTACCAAAGAGATGGACAGATGAAGAGAGGGAGACACCAAAGATAAAAAACATTGGATGGAAACGGAGAAATGGAGAGTCATCAACGTTTACTCTCCCTTTCTGTTAGGCACTCTCTCTCTCTTCCTCACACACACGCGCAAGTTTGCGCAGATATTCTTGTTAGGACTTTGCATTAACTTTCATTCATTTGTACAGCCTAACCTTAACCTAACCTTAACCAATTAATACCTTAGCCTAACCTTAGCTTAACCTCATTTCATACCTTACCCATAAACTTAACCAGGACCAGGACTGTTGGTCCTCATACAGTCAGTGTTTACGCCAGAAAAGGTCCTAAATAGGCAACAAAAACCAGTACACACACACACACACACTCAATCAGGAAAGCAGCAGACCTTTGGCTACGTTAAGCACCCTGGAAAACAGTTCAATCAGTAAGAGATTTCCTCTGTTGAACACACACACACACACACCTGCATGTACCAGCAAGCCTGAACTCCTCAACTCTCCACAAGCACACACACTAACACACATGCATGCACACACCAGTAACCTCACGTACACTAAAACACAATCTGCAAGAGATTGCCAAGGCCAACAATTGGAACCTTTTTTGCTTAATTATGAACAAGAGACACGAGTGCAAGAGGTCTGACACAGCGTCGTTCAAAAGAGTCTACAGGTTTAACCTGTCCGTTTTCCCAGGGCTTTCTCAAAACATTGTTTTCCCGTCTTGACAGTTAGTTGTGTGTGTGTGAAACAAACCGCCTGTTTCAGCCAGAGACTGCAGCTCTTGGAGTCTGTTTTATTTTGGCTGCATCCTAGCAACAGAGCTGTTTCTGCTTACTTCTCTCTCCACCCTCTGGCCCAAAATGCTCCACACTGTTCTTCCACGTGTGTTAGTGTGCATGTGTGTGTGTGTCACACATCTGCTTTGCATTGTGGAGGATCTTGGCATTGGCTGCTTTCTCTAAGCCCCTGATTTTGTTACAGCAAGCGAGCAAGATGAGGGGACAGAAAGCTGTGGAGGTTGTGGTGGAGAGGGTGAAGGTGGAGAAAGAGATACTAGAGAAAAGTAAAGAGATGGAGGTGAAAATAAGGATAAGATAGTAATGACAGAGCTACAATAAAGTCAGAACATCTGTGGCACATGTAGAAAGAATGTGACTGCTTCATAAGAGGAGGGGAAAAGGGCGCTGAGAGGAGAGGTTGAAATATTATGGAGCAATAAAAGTTTTCCAGGGCTGCACATGAGCAGAGGTTCCATGCTTCACCTCCTGCAGGGTTGGGTGAGCGGTCGGGCGGAGCCGGCTCATGCTGCTCTGCTGAGATGGAGCATGATTTGGTATGCTAGGTGAGGCTAAGACAGGACAGGCAGGGCCTGGCTGGGATGGAGGTGTCATTTGGCTGCCAGGAGAGGAGAACATCAGAGAGAGAGAGCGCTGAGCTCAGGAGAAGGGTCAGTGGGTTTGTTTGGCCGCACCGGCGGCTGCTGTGTCTGCACGACTCTGTCACCTTTTTATGTTTTACACCCCTCGATCTACCCTTTAAATCTCTACTCCTTGCCTCTATATCTTCTCATTCCTGCGGGCATTTCCTCATCTCGATAGCCCTCTCACACCCATGCCAGCTAATTATTGGGCTCCACTTTGTGATTATTTATTGCACGCAGCAGAGAGGCTGAGAAGTGGAGAAGAGGTGAGAGAAACAGAGAGCTCACATGAGAAATGGCTGCAGTCAGTTCCCCATTGCCATGAAACATTTGGCAGAGCTGTGTACGGGTGTGTGCATGTGTGTGTGTGTGTGTGTGTGTGTGGCGTGTATGAGAGAGGGAGCAGTGAGTCAGTCTGGCATTAACCCAAAATATCAACTATAGGGTGCTTAAACTTTGGGGAGCTGAGGCACTGCCAAGAGAGCATTGTGTGCTCATAAAAAATATTATACAACAGCTGTGGTGTGTTTTTGCATGTGTGTTTTGTGCACTTGCATGCTCGTATGTATGTATGTGTGCATGTGCATGCGTGTGTATGTGTCTCAGTTAAACTATATTGGAAACTCTGTCTACTTGAGTCTTTTCAATCAAACTAAAGTGGAGGAGGGAGCGCCAAGAGAGCACTTTAGGCTTCAGATGAAGAGTGATGAGAATAGACCCATAATTACTAGTGAATCCTCTCGGTCCACAACCTTCAGCCGAAAACACTGATTGTATGCGTGTGTGCTTGTGTGTCTGTGAGTGCGTCTCATTAATCTGTCTACCAAAGTCTGAGTCATTTCTAAAATCCCTCGTACATGCTATACAAACGTCTAACCTACAAACGGCCTTCACATATATGCTGACACACACACAAACACACACATAAACAAAACCTCAATGCCTCAAAAACCGATCGGTTTTCAAAACGAGAAAGTCACAGGCAAACTTTGTCTTTAGACTTTTTTCATTCATTGCTTGTAATGCAAGCATCAGTCATAGTTCAAAGCTTTTTATTTTTCTATCCTATGTCTTTACCTGCACATGTGACCCATACAAATGTGAAATTAATGGTGGAAAAGTGACTTTTTGTATCCATCAGTGGAAACTGAGAAAAAAAACTAATTGCAAGCATGACTGTTCTTGGCTTCTATAAATATCTGACATATTTTGATGCCAACTTTAAAACTCTGTTATTATTTTTTTTTCCAATTTTCTTACTGTACTGTAGCAACTGTACAACTTTAGCAACCACCCAGAAAACAACCACCTAGAAATTCCACTTCAAATAGCCAAACATAAGCCTAGCAACTACAGTGCCAAATTAAACCTAACAACCACTTAGTAACCAACTTGTATGCTCCCGTGAAACTGCTAGCAGAGCGCTGCCTGATTCCACAGAAATGTTTCCTGAAAAAACAGGAAGCAAGTCAGGGACTTGGTTTTTTACAGTAGCCAATAGTGTTAAACAGGCTGAGCAGCTGGATGACATCAGTCCCCAAGAAGCTTCGCCCTTGTTAGAGGCTTCATCCATGGCATAAAGATTCAGGATATATTTCATTCATTTATTATCTGTAACCGCTTATCAATGCAGGGTTGTGAGGGGACTGGAGCCACTCCCAGCTGACGCTGAGCGAGTTCACCCTGGACAAGTCACCAGTTCATCACAGGTCTGACATAGAGACAAACAACCATTCACACACACACACATTCACACCTACAGGCAATTTAGAGTCACCAGTTAACCTGCATGTCTTTGAACTGTGGGAGGAAGCCGAAGTACCCAGAGCGAACCCACGCAGACACAAGGAGAACATGCAAACTCCACACAGACAGGTCCTACCCCAGCCAGGTATCGAACCTTCCATCGGACCTTCTTGCTGTGAGGCACACACACACTTAGCCACTGCGCTGCAGAATGTGTTTCATTGGGCACAAAATTAGTTAGCACCCCCAACACATGTAATCGATATTTGTTAGCGTTTTCTACGAAATGGCAAACTCTAACAAATCATCCACACAGCCACCGACAACATTACTTTGTGCCACTGGTACAGTTGCTTTCACATCTCATGTGTACCATGCCAGAGCACACGTGAATCGTGCCCGAGACCGCCTTTTCAAGTAGACTCAAGCATGGATTGTGAAACGTGCCCGAGCATGGAACATTTGTGTTTACACTAATCAAATGATCTAGACCTTAATGTCAAGTGTGCTCAGATCCAGGCCCTGGCCCCTGGTGTGAAACCACCCTAAAAAACCACTGTTCATCACTAGATCTATGCATTTCAGACTCTATGTAGTACTATACGCCTACTATAGCAACTGCCTGCAACCTCTGCTTTTAACACCCTTGCATATCCCTAGCAACTACCGAGTTAAACTTAAGCAGCCAACTCGTAAACATTTAGCACTCAAAATTCTTCTGAAGAGATTGCTAATAACATATTAGCCGTAACATAACCATATCTTTATAACCACGTAGCAAAATGTTAGCATTTGAAAGAGTAAATCAGCTGATTTCGCTCATGCAGAGATTATATATAAACTTGATTCGGAAAGAACTTTGCTTGTTCATGTGTTTTTAGAAACTTTTCCCTCCCCCTCCTCTGGCTGCTGTCTTCTCCCTCTCCATCGGCTCTCTTCCAGCTTTGCTAGTTTATGTGGCGGTCACAGCCGGCTCATCAAAAACATTACTGGAGCGTCTGTCTGCAACATAAGTTCTGCAGCCCCTAAAGTGTCTCAATAGTTGTGCATGTTCAACTGTTACTGTCTGTCTGTTTAAAGCTACTACCATAACTTATTTTAATGACAGCTATGGGGTGCAGATAGTGCAGATAGTTCTAAATACTGCAAGGTTGGCTCTTGTAAAGTCTCATATGCACACACTGACTCAGGTTCACGCAGACACATGGATCCTGTTAATTTCCAGGTGGGGCATGTGTTCACAAGGTCTAGTTCAAGACAAAAATCTGGTCCTTGTCCCTTTTTGACCTGCACACACACACACACACACACACACACACACACACTGGTAGACTTAAGGCCTGTGGCCAGTAATATCAGAGACAGTTGGTGTTTTTGCAGCACTTAGTGGCCCAGTATTCCCTTACCACAACAACATCCAATCACCTGCCAGCTCCTGACCTCTGACCTCTGCTACAGAGCCGCGGATAGAGGGGGATCGAGTGCATACCGGTGTTGGGTAGGGTGGTCCACAAACCACGGAGTTGAAAGACTTTTTTGCCTCCAGGCGAGGAGACCTCAACAAGGCCCAAAACCTCCCTGCAAACACATCTGATTAGAGAGAGTGAGCGAGGCTGTTAGCTGCTCATCAATACACTACATTAGGCGGGTACATGGATGACTATCTTTTCATTACATATGTGGACAGATGAACCTCCCTGAGGGACTTCCCCTCCCTTCACTCCTCCATCTCTGCATCTCGCTTCACTCCTCATCGTCCCATCTCAGCCCTCCTCCTCCCCTCATGTGAAGCACACCCTGCATCTTCCACCCATCCACCTCCTCTCTCCTCTCACTTTTCTGTCCTTTCACTTTCAACCAAATTTGCCTCATCAGCTCAAATCACACTTGAGGTAAATCATATCTGCTTGCGGACAAATGAAGGCTCTAAAAACCAGGATTAAGCAGTTAAATCATGTGAGTGACAAAATGTAGAAACTCCCAGGTTGCTTCAACATAATTTATCTATCTTCCTCTTATCTTTCCATCAGCTGCTCCTCCTCCTCTAAAGCTTTCTTCTCTCCCCTTACCTCAGATCTCCAGATTGTATCCTGGTATCTCTCTCCATTTCAGTCATTTAAAACAATGAGCTGTGGAGGATGGTCAATTTGGAATGGGACTTGTACTGTGAGAGATTACCATGAAATCAGACCTTTTATTTAATTACTGATATACCCAAGGGTGCACAAACACACACAAACACACAGAAATACACACACTTGCCCAACATGCACTCAGGCCTCGTGTTTTATACAACTGGTAAAGATGCACATAAGTTGGAGGGCATTGAAATTCATTAGCTGCTAAACGGTGCTGTATGATGCTGATGTGTTGATGGGAAAACGAACTGTGTGTGTGTGTGTGTGTGTGTGTGTCTGATGGGAATCAAGCTCAGGGACCAGAGGGAAAACCATGATTGAATTTTGCGCCATACTCATGACTCAGTACTTTATGGGGAGAATTGCTTCTTCTCAGAACCACTAAGTGGAATGAATAAGTGTTCCTCAGTGTGTGCATGTGCGAGCATGTGTGGGTGTGTGTGTGTGTGTGTGTGCTTGTCTTCCCCTTTATGCAGCGGATTCACAGACCTTTTTATTAGCACTGATGCTTTATCAACCATAAACACACATTTGGGTACATTTCCTGTAGTAAGCATTCAGGCTAAACTCTTTACTATTTCCTGACATATACCGCCAGATGTAAGGATGTTGCCAGCACCATTGTAAATGTGTGAGGAGAAAAAGTCACCACTTACTGTTTCCAGTCACTCAGCAGAAAAAGGCTCGACCAAACTCGGCTGTAAATTCTGAACAAATGACTGCTGGCACGGAGAGGAAAACTTTGTCCTTGTGTGTGAATGAAATGGTTTTTTTGTTGGTCCTTCTACAGTCTAAGTGTGCTGTGACTTTCCTGGGTGGGACGATAAATGCAAGAATAAAGATTAAATTAAAGGAAATATGTCTAATTAAAGTGTGTACAACCACAGCTGGGAAGCATCTAGGTCCTGATTTTCTTTTGTCTGTCATCGTTTGATCTGCCCAATTATCACTCTCTTTCCTCTGGCGGCACTTAATTACTAAATGTGCGTGTGTGTACAGTTATTTTCATGCGCTGTGAATGTGTTTTTAAAGGAAACATGATGAGAGAACAAGGCGAAGGAATCAATTAACGAATCTCATCTCATCAAGGTATGAAGTGTTTATTTTTAGGGGGGTAGAGGGAGGTTTAACTGTCACCCCAGAGCAGCAGCTGTCTGTCTGACAGC
>JAPZDX010000020.1:22846086-22859477 GCA_029783625.1 Naso annulatus | reverse complement strand
GGATATACACAAGCACCTCTGGAAGTTGACACCGTTTGGAGCGGTGAGGGAGGAAAGTTACATTAATGATTCTGATGGCCGGGCTTTACCAAGGCAGTTATCTGCGAACACGATCCAGCAGGGCCATTTAGACGGCAAACCCGTGACAGAGGGAGCAGACAGGCCGGCAGAAAGCGACACTGATCAAATAGGCTCATTTTCCTCCAGGCTGCTCTGCACTGTGTAGAGCAATCCTTCAATAATGATACATCAGACAGCAGATAGACATCCGTGTCTGACCTCAAGAGCACTGAAATGAAAAGCTGAGAAAAGGCCTGTTATCACGCTCACAGCTAACATATTATCCAGTCGCTCAGGCCAAAGATTTAGCTGTCATGACCATTTACTTGTGATAATTATCTCTGGATTGTATGTCGGTTTGTCCGTCAATCTGTCCTCCTTTCTGGTCTTATCAAACAACTAAATAGATTGCCGTAACATTTTTTTCTGATCGTCAGACTTCAATGAAAGGATTAATCCTTGGGTTGACAGTTTTGCTTCTTAGTGAAATATCTCAAAAACTGTTTGACGGATGTGTTGGTGAACAGTCATCCAGGTCATGCTTTCTAAGTGCTTTATCATAGGTGACTGAACTTCCTTGACTTTCTTGAAGATGTTTCTCCCTCATCAAGAGGCTTTTTTAAGAAAATTGAGGATTTTTTTCTTATTTTACCCTCTCTGACTGTTTCATTTAGACAAATTTTCAAAAGCATAAAAGGTCAAATTAACAAGAAAAACAAAAAATAGAGATCTACCATTGAGTACTTTTTCCGAACCCAGTAGTTATATAACAACGACTCCTTGTATTCACCCAAACCACTTACAGGAGTCCCACCACTGACATTTTAAAGGAATGATCTGACAAAAATGTATATATATTTATTCATGTAAAAGGTAAAGGTATATTTATTGGTCACATATACAGCGTTCAGTGAAATTTGGTCCCTGCATTTAAGCCATTCTTGAGGAGTAGTGGGGAGCCACAGCGCAAATTCTGAGCCAGTACCTTGCTCGAGGGTTCGGACTGGAGATAGACTTGGCATACATGTTTTTTGATGGCGGGGGAAACCGGAGCACGCAGAGGAAACACATGCAAACTCCACATAGAAAGGCCCTGCCCCTGCCTGGAACCAAACCTAGGACCTTCTTGCTATGGGATCACCGTGCTAACCACTAAGCCACCGTGCCAGCCCGAGTGAAAACAGCATATTGTTGTTTTACTTAGTTTTCTTTTTACTGATTAAATAAAGGAGAATAAAGAACCCCTCAGGCCTACTCCTCAGACAAAAAAGTGATAAACCTGTTGATCTTTGCATCTTAGGCTGCATTCAGACCAAATCAGGTAATCCGGCAAAACACAGCAGGGTTGTCCGATGATGGGAGAGTCACTTAATTACCATATCAGGACCCACTGTATGACGTCCAGTTGTGTACTTGATTCCTCCCCCAATCTGTGGGTGGCAGTTGATCACTGGAAGATGGCCGCTTTGCATGACTGGCTGACACAGCAAGACGCAGGGCTGCATCTCCCCTAAAGTTGAGCCGGTTTCAACTGCAGCAGCCAAAACAGATCAGTCTCATTTAGATGAATGAGAAAACCTGCAGTTTGATGCCAGATCACCTGATTTGGTCTGAATGCAGCCTCACATTCTGCAATAAAGTCAAGAAATCTGTTTCCAAATTGGTCATGTTCCTTTACATCTCCACTTCATTACATAGGCGATCTGGAAAACAGAAATTAAACTTGTTCACCGATGGTATCGATAATATCACTAACAGATGAACGACCTCTGTTTGACCTTTGAAGAAAACAGACTTGAGATGCATATTTACATTAAAAAAGTGAAAAACTCATCATACTCCTAATAACTTTTTAACCTCTTTACCAGTTTAATCAACCCAGTGGAATCATATCAAATTATTCTTGTGCACTAATTTATTCATATTGATGGCATGGCGTGGCAAATCTATGACTGGGAGCTATCAAACCACTTGCGGGTCTCAATCTGAACCTTTAACTGCTTTTGTTTCAGTATAGCGAAGAGGCACAAGACAGTCAACACGTCTTCTTTATTCAAAGTCCAAATGTAGAGACAGAAAAAGTGACACACATGGGCTCAGTGTGGACAGCTGAGCATGTCAACCCACTTCCTCCTCAAATTAAAATTTGAGTAGGCCAGAAAATTAATAACCGAGCACACACAATCCAATTGGAATGCATTATGTTGTCAACAAGCCGCTGGAGGACAGAATGGGGAGAAATTAGCCAGTGGACCACATGAGAGGAGGCCTGTTAAATCTGTGCATGGCCGAGAGGCACTGCTGCTTTCAAGCGAGATTATGATTGACTTGCTTTTGTGCACGCATAAGCGCGCGCGCAGAGAGAGAGAGAGAGAGAGAGAGAATTCGCCCATTTCTTTTGAGTTTCTCTGGCCGGTCAGCGCGTCAAGTTTTCTCAAGGGAGCAACACCTGGTGACGTCACGACACCGTTGCAAATCACATCATTGCCAACTTACACACACACACACACACACACAGCACAAAGAGTGTTTGTGTGCGCGCGGAGCTGCAGTGTGCGCGAGAGGGAGGGAGCGCAGAGTATCACCACAGCGCAGCGAAGGGCCACAGAGCTGCTGCCTGCGCGGAGTGGAAGGACGCACTTTCCATCGCGCTCCTGAGAGCCACACTTGTCTGCTGGCGAGAGGTCTACCACAGCCACACACACATACACACACTCCCACTCTCAAAACAAACACAGTCAAGGACATATGTGAGCCGCGTGCGTCTCAGCGAAAAAGATTTCGGGGAATCTACATCCAGGATTCAGGAATTCAGCGCGTGTCATGGCATTTGTTTGGAAAGTAAATAAACAATGCACTCCGCTGGCGACAACTAATTCACAAAGATGAGTCACCGGCGGGGTGGTCGACAACGTGCAGTGCTTCTGTGGTCTTCTCTGGCGGGACAAAGTCCGGTAAGCTGCACGATTCCCACCCACAGAGCGATAAGCGTCTCTCGGTCACCTTCTAAAATGATGTCTTGTGGCGACGTGCGTGGCGCGCCAGAGTGCGTGTGAGTGACTGACTGACCGGTAGTCTTTCTAAAAGAGCAAGAGAGGCTGGATATTAACAGCAGTCAGGCTTTCAGGCAGCGACAGCCACACACTCAGAGCAGCCATCTCGCCTCCCTCACAGATCCTCAGACCCATGCAGGATGCCCGGAGAGCCCCGGGGAGTCCTGGTCCAGCTCAGCCCGAGTTCATGACACTCTGGGCGGCCTCGTCATGCGTTTCTTGCCCGAGCCCAGCGCGCAGTCCCTCCGGCTCCTCTTCCTCTTTATCTTCGTGATGGGGGTGACCCCTTCCCCGGCTCTCACAGCCGGCTGCCCAGACAGATGTGTGTGCGATGACCAGCTGGTGGTCCAGTGCGCCGGGCAGGATCTCACCTTGTTCCCCAACGACCTGCCCCTGGCCACCCGGCAGCTCATCATCTCCAACAACCGAATAGGGGACCTTCCGGCGCTGCAACTCAACTACCTGTCCGATCTGGTCTATCTGGACTGCAGCAACAACTCTCTGACCGAGATCTCTGAGTCCACCTTCGGAAATTTGCGGAAACTCGCCTACCTGGACTTGTCGTTCAACACCCTGCTGCAGATCGAGGACCGGACTTTCGGGCCCCTGGCGTCTCTGGTGATGCTCCGGCTGACGGATAACCCAAGTCTGGGGGAGATCCACCCCGACGCCTTCTCGGAGAACATGGCTCTGCAGGTGTTGGATGTGAGCCGGAACAACCTGACGGCCCTGAACATCAGCAGCCTGATCGCCCTGCCTGCTTTGCGATCTCTGGGGCTCAGCGGGAACCCCTGGAGGTGCGACTGTGACACGGAGGACCTCTGCCTGTGGGTGCAGATAGAGGGCTTCAAGTTCCAAGGTGAGGATGGATGGAGTCCAAAAGAACTAACACATACACACAACAACATTTAGGGTGATCTAACCTGTCATAAAGGGTGTGAATTGCTTTTAAACTGAGTTTAATATAAGCTGTGTTCTGGCACTTATGTTCTACAAACATTTCTCCTCCTGCAGTCTGTGACAGATTTGGGCCTATCAGCCATGTTTCTGTTCAGGTGGCAGCAGTGAGAGTTTTTGCAGGTGGTCTCTTGTTTGTTTGGCTCTGTAGGATGGATCCTTTGCAGGTCCGTTTTCTGGCAAATAAACTAAGTCTGCAAGGTCTTATCATCTGTTACTGTCACATCAGCTCATTTAGATTGGGGATGCAGGATATTGGATTTTTTGCCGATATCCGATGTGCAGATAGTTCACAACTTCTTTGGCCGATAATTGATACAGATACCGATGTATGTATATTTTTTCCCCACACCTAATTGCAGAGATCATCAAGTCTCTTGTAGTGGAATTTTCATACAGTATTATTATGCATAAGCTTCTAATGATGTTTTATTCATTCCTTGTGTAAAAGAAGAAAAATACTTGAACTTACGTTACATAAACACGTCATATTTATTTATGACAACTGCTTTTAAACAAAACAAGTAAGATCCATCCTACTTCAAACTGGATGATGCTCTCCCTGAGACAATCAGACCAAAGCCACGACAAATTCAAAGTGTTTCACAAGTGACAAAGTAAGTCAACATAATGTCTGTCCACGGGGAACATGTGAAACATGGCGTCGACTTGGGCGTTTGATCAAGGAGCAGCAGGCTATGATTTTAGCGGTTATCATATTGGCGATGTTGGCCATATATTTAATTTTAAAGCCAACATCGGCCGATAACAGGCCGATAATATCGTGCATCCCTAATTTAGATAATTTGATTGCAGGCGTTTGGTCAGTTGAGTCCCTGAAGGTGGGCCACTTATTGCACCATTGCTCTCCCTTGATTTGTCTATGTATGCTGACACACACACACTTCCATGTATACTCCCAAAAGCATGCAGATGCTGATTCTATACAGCACATGTACACACACACACACACACACACACACACTCACACACACACACACACACACACACACACAGACTCCAGAGCTAATGGTTTGACCTCAGAGGTAGCGCAATCTGAAGATTTCATTCCCCGGCTGCTCTCTGCAATGCACTCTCCTCAAACTGCCCTTCACGACTCAATAATGTCTCAAGTTTAGCCCAGCAAATCAGCAGATTTGTGTTACAGATACTTGGAAAGCAACAGCCACCTCAACCGCCTGCTCCTTAAATAGCGGGGGATTAAATTAGAGACAGAAATCACCAACAATCAGCTTGACGACCTTCTCAGCAGGGGCAAGCTCAGATGATCTCTGCTCATAAACGTTAATTGAGCTTAGCTCTAAGCGGGTGAACTGGGTTAGGCCTCCTAACAGAGTGGCCCTGCTTACAAAAGCTGTCAGGGTACATCCCATTGATCGCACTGCATTGTCTTTGTGGGTCCTGAAGGCAGAGATAATGATGAGAGGATGATTGTGTCCTTTTGTACCTGCTTTTTTTCTGGCAAGCCTCACCCGTCCGCACACAGACACACACGCACACACGCACACACTAACACAGTGCACCTGGGTGTGCTGGCGCTCCCACTGTCATATGCTTTGGCCCTCCAGTCCAGATGGTTAATGATGGTGCTCAAAAAAGCTGGACTCCTATGCCCCCATTAAGGACAGCATGTTCGTGGTGTGTGTGTATGTGTGTGTGTGTGTGTGTGTGTGTGTTTGTGTGGACGTGACTCACTCTGCTTAAGTGTGTGTGAGTCAGTGTGTAATCTGGAGGTTAGGGGAAACCTAAGGCCGGAGTTCGGTGGGAAACAGGACAGATTAAAGAACGAGGAGCTTGAGAGGAAGGCCGCTTGAAGAAAGCAGCTCCCCAAAGTTTTTACACACCTTCACTTACAGACTGACCTGAGTGCACACAAAACAAGAACACACACACAAACATACAGGTAGACACTCATCTACTTCTTACACAGTCACATTTCTGAAAAAAAAAAAAAAAAAATCAGAACTAGCATTCTGAGAGAGGGGCTTTTGACCCTGTAATGGCACAACACAGTACACACACACACACACACAGCACGACTTTATGTTTTCAACACAAAACTTGTTCTGGTTAAAATTAGGGCCCAACTGATATGTTGGTAGGCCGATATTGGGCTGTCGCAGATATATCAGTATCGGCCTATGGTTTACTAATATGCACCGATATGTGAACTGTTTTTAAAGCTGTAAAAAATGCTTGGACTACTGATTTAAAATTGTGTAATTATGTACATACTTCTTAACTGATAACTAATATGCGAAGTGTTTATTCTTCAGGGCACTGAAGTTTGAAATGAAGTTTGCTAAAATGTAAGATATCCTGCCTCCATTACATGTCTTTGTCACAAGTACTTGATAACCACATTCAGTGGATACTATAGAGACCATTGCCCGACCGATATGGGATTTTTGGGGCCGATGCTGATACCAATAATTGGGAATAAGAAAATTCTGATATCCGATATATATCAGCTGACATTGTACATATGTAATGTAATAAAATTATTACTACTATTATTATTATTATTAATTAATAAGGCACCACAATCTATGTAATTACACCATTTTAAATCACTATTATCAAGCATTTTTTCAGCTTTAAAAACAGTTTTAATATCGGCGCATATTGGTGAACCATATGCCGCTATTGAAATATCTGTGATGGCCCAATATCAGCTGATAATATTGGCCAACCAATATACCGGTCAGGCCCTAATATTATATATAATGTCAGCTGATATATATTGGATATTGGAATTGTCTTACCTCTAATTATTGGTATCGGCATCAGTGCCAAAAATCCAATATCGGTCGGGCCTTAAATAGAATCCAAACTAACCATGATATTACAGCTGTTTTCCACATCTCACTTCATTTAAAAAGTTTTAAAGTTTTGAGGACACTTGGACTGATCAGTCGTGCATTGATTCGGCCCTCATAAACAGCCACAGTAACCAGTGAATGGGGTCGAAAAAAGCGTGCGTGTGAGAGAGAGCGTGTGGTGTTTCTGTGGTTATGAATGCCCTCCGATCTGACTGCAGGGCTGTGAGTCTAATGTACAGAGATTCCAGCTGTCGCTCCCGCTTAGTGTGAATATGAATCAGGTGCATACTAGTGTGTGTATGTGTTTCTGTGTGCAACTTCTTAACAAGTGGCCCACTCAAGAGCTTTTAAATTATTGCAGATTGTCTAGACTCGGATGTATTTTTCTTAATGTTTGTTGGTCTGATGGAGGAAGTCGCTCAGCTTGTCTTTGTGTCAGGCAAGTGTCACTGAGAGAGGCTGGCACAACTTGACTCTGGCAGCCCCCACAGTCAAAGCATTGCTTCAAGAAAGTGGCATGGTTGGCAGGTGCCTTTCAGTTGTTTCTGTCCATAAGAAATAAAAAAAAACAAGAGGGTGAAATAAGGAGGCAAAAGTGATACAGTGCAAATGCAAGGAAAGGAGACAGGAAAAGAGGAGACAGTACATTCAGAGATGGTTAATAGGAACCAAGACTTAACTGATCTAACCGTTCATTTCCTGTATAAATGTCACATTGGTTTTGCCACGGCCCCACCCCTTTAGAGAAGAGGACGCAGTCTTGAGTCAATTCATTCTTATTGCAGAAATGAACGTGATCACAGATTATGACCAATTCTTTTGCCCCCTCGTCACCAAGATACATATTAGACCCATTTTTCACAAGACACATATCTTCTGAACATTCTGACACAAAAATCACATTTTTCAGACACACAAATCAGGAGAAAATTAACTTTGTTCCAGACCTGTCTCTGTCTCAGCAACACCCTCTCACAAGATTTGGGAACTGGAGCCTCCTGCCTTGCTTCACAACATACGTAAACAGACCTTTAAATGGTCTTATAGGTGAAGCCATGAATTAAAAGTTAAAACTCACAGGGATGGAAAATCCATCTGCTTTAATCCATTCACATGACACTTTAACACTTCCAGATGAGGCGGACGGATGGTGGTTCATAACTGTCTCCATGGGAGGCGTGTATGTACCATTTCACACCATTGGCACAGCTTACAGTAGGCAGGGTATCTTGTGTTATATTGACTCTCTGGTACAGTGTGTGTGAGCTGGTGGAGGTCAGTGCCTCATGTGCTAGTATGATTCAACCTGTAGTTTGTGCACCATCCTCCAACTCTATGGGCAAAAAACATGATGTGGAATTTTTTAGTAAGACAAATGGTCGTGCCAAATACAAAAGTTCAAAAGGTCGTCAAAAATATTGCTGCATGAGAAATGTTTTGTTACTTGCTCAGTTATCTTATATCAACTTTACTGGACCATAACATGTCAGATGTGAGATTCTTTCAGCTCATGGTGGCAAACAATACTTAATAACTTATCAAGAAAGGTAGTTAACTCAGAAAAGATCAACTAAGCTGATAAAATTAGCCAATAATTACCAGTAAACCATATCATGTAGGCTATATTATGTAAACACTATGAAAAGGGACCTTGAGTTTCATATGAATAATTCACTGTGTAACAGACAAATTATGGATCATGTTTATATTTGTCAGTGCTCTTTGTCTGTGTTTGGCACATGTTGACAAGATTTGTGTGATTAAATACCTTGAAAAGAAAAAAATGACAGGGTCGCTCTGAATCTTCAGGTGTGGATGAACAATGTATTAAGTGATCTTGGAAAATGGTGAAAAAAAATATGATTAGGGAAGACAATCCAGGCACTGCAAAAATATGTGACGAGGAAATAAATAATTGATAAAAAGCCTTTATTGTAGTAGCTATATCATTTTGAAATGCCAATGTGTTTCAGTCACCACAGCTTTTCATCAGAGCTTTAAAATGAAATACCTTGTAAAATGAAATAATTTTACTTTTAGCACTTTGCAGTTTGTTTGGATACAGATAATTTAGCTTCTTTCCACTTCTGAAAAATGTCTTACGTGGCTTTAAATGTCAGAGAAGCTAACTGTCTGAGAAAAGCTGCTAGCTGCCATTTATCCTTACATGACCCTGGCTTGTTTCGTGGTGATGGTAGTTAATAGTTAAAGAAGAAGTTTTTTTGCACATTAAGGCTCATACTGAGGATATTTTTGATCATATACAATGTTTTACAGCATTATTATGATGAACGGTGCAGTCCTGAGAGCTGAAGCCAGTTGCTGATGTCAAAACAAAAACAAAACAAAACAACTTTGGTGCATGGGAACTCCAACAATCCACCAAAAAAGGTAAAGGTAAAGCGGCTTTATTGTCATTATACAATGAATTGTACAAAAAAATTGCAAGGTTAGAGTGGAGGGTTAGTCCTAAGCTGATGCGACTGAGTGCATCGCCACATTGGGTCAACCTAACCTAATGTGCCTAACATGCATGTTGTTGATGGTGAGAGGACACCAACACACCCGAGGGAAACCCACACAGACTCCATACAGGTCCTACCCCAACTGGGTATCGAACCCAGGACTCTCTTGATGTTAGACGAGTGGACCTGGATTCAAACCCAGCACCTTTTTGGTGTGAGGCAACAGTGCTAACCACTAAGCCACCGTAAGACAATAAACACAAAAAAACACTTGTTTTAAAAGACAAGAAACTCTCCAAATGTTTAGTGATGTCCCCTCATGTACCGACACTAAAACGTGACGTTGAACAATGGCATACAACCTAGGAGCAGCAGTCTGTTTGTTTCCTGAAATAGCCGAAAGAGCCTTTTCCAGGTTATATGCTGTTGTTTAACTTTGTGTTTTAGTGTCGGTACATGAGAGGATACCACTGAAACGTGGTTAGTTTCTCGTTTTTTAAAACGAACGTTTATTGTGTTTCTCAAAAGCTTAGCTGAGTGCCTATGCACCCCCTGTTTTCAGCCGTTTTCAGTCAGCAGTGAAGTCAGCAACGAGTTCCAGCTCTCATGACTGCATCATTCGTCATAATAATGCTGTAGAATATAATATCTAATCTTAAATATCCTTATTATAAGGCTTAACATGACAAAAAAAACAAATTCTTTAAAATTCTTTTCTGTTTTTACATTATTTTCTGTACCCATTATTTGTCCTCTGTCCCGGCACTCGGACCTTCCCATCCTTAACGCCTAAATATTATCATCAGTTCTTCATACTGGGGGAATATACCTGCGTTCCTCTCTTGTCGTAATGGATTTTCAGCTTGTTGAACAACTGCTCTGCTCACCGTAGGTCGATTTTGACAAGCGCCTCAGCTAAATACACAGCAGTGGCTTGTCCTTGGCAGGCAGAGTTGGTGATGTTGTGGATCCAGCGTATGGAAAAGTATTTCTGGCTGCTCGTCGGTGCCCTGGACAGCACATAGACCCGAGGCAAAGAGCCAAAGGCAGAGGGCCACGCACGGGGCAAGAGTTAAATATTCATAAAAAGATAAAAAGACAAAGAGAAACAGAGGTCCACGAGTTCAGAGAGAGGAAGAACGTAATTGAGAAGTCAGGTTTTTGCACCAATTGAGTTCAATTTACCTTTAATGAAAGTGAATCTTAGATGAGAGGAGACGAAGAAGAGCGTGACTACAGAGTCAAGGACAAAAAAATGAGATAAGAGAGAGGGCTGCAAACTGGGCAAGCAGATTAAAAGGGACTTTGCAACAGAGAGATACGGAGGAAGAAAAAACAGAATGATTATAAAAGAGTTACCATTCGTCTGTGCCCCAGATCTGTCACTCAAACCCATTAAAACATTCATTATGACAAGGAGGCATCGATTCAATTTAATACAGGTAGACGATACATTATTTATCAGCTGGAATGATTCCTCAGACCCATCTGGTGCGGAGAAGCGTATCGAATTCAACTGGCCTACTTGTGTAGTGTAGCTTGTATGTATTTTTATGTCTCTGTGCATTTCGCGGCTTGATCTTGAAACCAAGATTGATGTGATGCTCGTGTGGGTGTGTTTGTGATGTGATCACCTGAGGCAGAGGAGAGCGAGCACAGGTGTGTGAGTCTGCGCGCGTGACTCCCAGTGTGTCTGCGTCCGAGCCAACATTTGAGCCGAGAGAATAAAATTGGAAAAGAGAGGGGAAAGTGCGAAGATGACAGAGCAAAACTGAGAGAAGTGGAAGGACGTAGAAGAGGAAGATGGAAATGGAGTGATAAAAGCTGAAGGGGAGACACGCAGAGGGGGAATAAATGCTAACGTGCCAGAGTGGGAATGAAAAGTGGGAGGTGACAAAGGCTGATAAGAAAAGTGATAGAGGGAAGAGGAGAGAAAGAGCTGTTGCTATCTGACCTTCACTCTCTCTGCCAGAGGAAGAAGGGATCATATAAAGAAATGATGGAAAAGAGGATGGTGGTAATCTGACTAATGCCGTATCTGAGTGGAGAGGAGTGAGAAGGCGTGTGTTATTCAGGCCTAGTGGATGCGATGGAGAAAAGGTCAGCTATTCTTAGTCTTAGCTAACCCCAGTATGATGAGTTTAGCTGGCTAAACAGTGAGAGACGTCAGCCTCACTGTGAGAGGAAAGGCCCAAAAACTCCCACAGCTTATACAAGTTCATCTTTAAAATTTGATTGATGTTCAACATTTGATTTTAATGTCTAAATTAAATCGCTTGTTGTCTTATGCTCATCAGGTAGATCATGTGAGGGAAAAGAAAAGAAAACTTGAATTCTCTGACTCTAAATTTATTCTGTTTTGGTCATGTACCTTTGTCAAGTATTAAATCAACAAGATGAAACAACAAATATATACGAAACACAGACTGTAACAACTGCACAAAAGGAAACCAAGCCTAAGATAATAATCAATAATCACATCAAAAATCGACATTTGTATTTCTAAAATGAAACAAACAATACAAGTGAACAGCCACAGAATAAAAAGGAATAAAAACAAGAGATGGGCAAAGCTAAATATGGGTTTTCTACCAACAAGAGAAGTTCAAATTGTACAGACACAAGAAAAAACAAGCGCAAAGTTGTAGCAGATAATAAAACTGTTGGGTTGCAAAATACTGTGTATCTGTTTGAATGTTAAATCCTTTCTTTACTGTTTGTTTGGAAAGAAAGAAAATAAAAAAAAATTAAAATTTCTGTCTGTAATGTTACCTCCCACTAGAGTCGACAACAAACAGTTGATGAGTTATGGAAGGGGGTGGGGCTTAAATGGAGGGACGGTGCAAGGGATGATCAATGGAAGTTTGTGTGTGTGTTTCTGTACAAAGTTTGGCCATGTTTCATGAATCTATTTAGAAGTTATGTGCGTTTTTGTCACAGGCCCCTCCCACTGCCACGCCTCCTTTCTGCCAGTTTGCTTGAACAGTTAATCAGCTGTCCTTTGGTTTATGACCAGCGTTTGCACTAAATCTGAGAATCCATTTGGAAGTTATGCGCCTTTTTGCGCTCCCGTGGCCAAGCCCCTTTTAAAACCATGAACACAAACACACATCTTCACACACACACACACACACACACACACACACTGAACCCCCATGTCAAATTTTAGCCTGCTATGGAAAAAAACGTGGCTGCCAAAATTTACTGAAACTCACTGACAAAAATTGACCCTAACCTTGAAAAAAAGAAAATCATATTTCAACATAATGGCAGAACCTGAAGTAAAGACTGTTAACACACAGCTGTTAAATGCCTAAAACACACACTTTCCAACCAAACTTTTAAAAGTTAAGTTAGACTAACATCGACGTACTTAAAAACAATGTTTTTGTTACATATTTTGTATAGTTGTGTACTTACATTATCCAAAATTTTGCCAGTAGTGTTAAAACTCTCCACCTCATAACAGAAATACTAGCATGTTTGATTTTTTGTTTACCTCCAAGGACGGCTTGTCAGTAGTAGGAGTCTGTGGCAAGCGCTGCCTCACTGGTGATGTCACGCACATCGTGAACTGCAAATCATGACTGAGCGAGGAGTGACGTGTAGTCTGTCATGTCTCTCGGGAATGACACAGCAAGAATTTATGACTCTTTAAGTGCCTAATCTGACACAAAGAACATTTTTACAGGCAAGAATATCTTGTAGTCTGTGCCCGGCTTAACGATGAGAAAAACAAATCCCATGATCCCACGCTACTTTATGATGTCATCAAATGACGTCTTTAGTCCTTAGTTTTCAGGGTTTTGGTGGAGAGACATCTAGTGGCAGAAATTACTTTAATAACACTTGAAACAACACAAGAGGTTGCAGCAGTAGAGTGTTTATAATATTCAGATGGAGCGCTGACATCGATCTTGCTTCATTCACTGAAACGACTCCTTTCGTCGTGAGAGCTAAAGTCAGTCTTAGCAGCGTGAACTTTAACTTCCAGTTTTCATCTGAGCTGTAAA
>JAPZDX010000020.1:22826486-22836509 GCA_029783625.1 Naso annulatus | reverse complement strand
CTATAGGGGGTCACAAAGAGAGTGATGCCTTATCTCTGCTACAATAAAAATACTCAAGTCGTACATTTCAGCATTAAGATGTGATTTTCCTGAATGCCTTAAGGCAACTTGCTTGAAATAATGAACAGTCGCCATTTTCTCTCACAGACAGAATCTATCCAGAAGCAGTTTGGGATATGATCAAGTCATTTGAATGTAAAGACTCAGAATGATCTATGTCTGCATTTCACTGTTATGGAACATGTAGACTTGGTTCTCCTGCTGCTGGTGAGCTGCTGGAAGGTTAATCATGTGAAGATTAAAGTTTAAAGGTACCTTGTGGAGTTTTTAATCACTGGAGGCACTATGGAGTAATGTTTTGATTTAAAAGAAAAATGGATCAGCAAAAGTTGTTTGTTGTATGCCTCATAGAAACAAACAAATGCATTTATGTGATATATTTTGAATGTAAACAAACAGTTGTCTTTCTTGGCAATAAAACTCCACAGGGTGCCTTTAAAGAGTAGCTTAACACTCTCCTGAAAATTTTGTTTTTGCTGACATCCAGTAGTTTTGAACTTGCTTCAGTGATGTTGACACTTAGTCTGGGGTGTGTCAGTTCACCGTGACATCACTGTTGTGTGTGGTTACTGGTACAAAAGAACACATTTCTGACCACACCCATCAGTAGTTACGTTTCCATCCAAATGCTGCACAAATTTTAACCAAATTCTAAAAAATCAGCTGAAGAAAACGGAAGTTTCTATCCACTACTGTTGAACAAATTCAACAGCTGGTGACGCTAATTTCAGCGGGGTTTCATTAAACCACCGCAGAGGAAAAGGGCGCAAGAGTGCCAGTCACCCCTCAATCAGTGGAAAACAATGTTAACCATGTGACAGATATATGGCATCTCTGTTGAATGTGTTAATGTCAGGAAGGTTAAAATCCCCTTAAAGCTCCTCATAGATTTTTATTTTTATAGTGTGTTATTACTGTTCAGGCCAACAGGCCAAAAGGGGGCGTGACAGTGGGAGTGGCCTGTGTCAAAAAGGTGCATAACTTTTGAACAGATTCATGTAGCATGGCCAAACTTTGTGGTAACACACACGCAATTTCATTGGTCATGGGTCGCTCCACCCCTACTCTTTAGCCTGCACCCTTAATACCTCATCAACCGTATGCTGTAGACTGTAGATTCTTGTGGGAGACGTCATCACAGACAGTAATTTTTCAATTCATGATGCTTCGTAACTTTATGATAACATTGAGAATAGTTGTCCATTTATCAGGAAGGGTTGTTATTATCCTGTTTGGCTAGCTTATGACACATTCTTTCCAAATGCAGTAATTTCCCAGAGCCCCCAACTATCACTGGAGCAGAGGACAAACCTCTGACTTGAAACTTAAAAAACTGTAAAATAAGGATTTTAGCCGGCAATGTACACAAGGAAGTAGTTTGGTTTAAATACTTGTTACATGTCAGGTTTATCACTACTGAACCAAAAAATGGCAAAAGGAGGATTTGGAGCTTTTTTTTTGTTTTTTTTTAAATGTAACATCTATAGTCAAACACAAAGTACCAGAAATTACAGCAGGAGCAAAACTGAGGAGCATCTCTGCCTCTTGTGGACATTTTTCACACAAAGGAGAGTGGTATACTAGAGGACATGAAGTCTAGCTCTTGCACAGTGAAAGATAAGTCAAATGCTTCATATACTTCATGATTTATTCTTCTTTACTCTTCATTTTTTTGCATCTTGTTTTTTGATGCAGGACATTTTCCACCTCATCGAGCATGAAAAGCTTTTTACAACACTTCAGCTTCCTTTTCCAAATTCCAATCAGATTTGTGCGAATTAAATATGCCCAAAAGCAGGTGGATGAAAACTCTTACTGAAGTGGTCCGAGGTGAAACAGACCTGACGTGTTCAACCTGAGAGGGCAGCGAATGGCCGTGTTCCAGCCTGGTGTTAACTTGACTTTCTGAGCTCGTTCTCCCGTCAGAATGCACAGAAAACATCTACCTAGCAACACTATGTGACTGTATCAGTCTTTGTGCACTGTGTGCGTGTTTACATCACGTTTCTGTGTGTTTATGCTTTCCTGTGCTGTGAGTTGTTTCCTGTTCTGCGGTGGTTTCTACATGATCTCCAGCCCTCTGCCGTTGTATAAGTGGGGCAGGTTCGCTGTGGCTGCACATGGAGACAGCGTCAGTGTACAGCTAACGATGACTCTACACTATGTGACTGGAAACCTCGCTTGGTTGCCCCCGTGTTACAGTTGAGCCCACGCAGGCCACAGTCTATAGATCAGCTGTCATTGTGGAAGTGTGCCTCTGGAGTAGTCGTAGCCTAGTGTGTGTGATCATGCATGCGTGGCTTGTGTTAGTGTGTTAAAGTGGGGCAGAGCGATCGCAGAGCATCTCCGTGAGCGACACGGACGAGTGATTCATAAGCCCAGACTGATCCAGACCTCTTTTCCCTCCATCCTGCTCCACTTCCGCCCTGTCCGTCACGGGACGGATGCGCATTCAGAGATGATGAATGACAAGCTGTGGGTAGAGGTGGGGTGGAGAACGAGCGGGGTCACCATCAGACGCAGGAATTCATCCTGATTGATGCACTTAGCAGCTGTATTGAAAGACTGATTTATAGCCGGCTTTTATTCATTTTCCGAGATGAGTGGCTCCAAATGCCCCGGATGAATGGGCATGGATAAATGATAACTCTCCAGAGGGCTTTGCAGAGTGTGTGTGTGTGTGTGTGTGTTTGCTTACATGTGTGCATATTTATGGCTATTTCCAGCTTGGTTTGTGATGTTGGCAGTTTTTTTTACTATAGATAGGTAATTTTTTGTAATCAAAATCTGTCACACCAAAGCCTGATGAAGCACCTTTTCAGAAACATGCACTTCCACCTCTCTCTCTCTCTCTCTCTCTCTCACACACACACACACACACAGACACACACAGACTCGCCTACATGCACGATAAATCTCAAGGGCAGAGCTAAAGTCAGAGCCACGGGCCCGAGAACATTAACACTCCCTTTTGGTCTCTCTTACCATGCATCGCTACATCCTCTTATCCTCCTCTTCATCCTCAATCTGACACTGTCATCAGCTTTCACACAATGCAGCCACACACTCACAAACACATACACCTGGACCTTTAATATATCTGCTAAATCTTTGGGCTGTCATTATCAGATCATTTGTTCAAGGGGAAGCTAAGAGGCAGATTATGAGTGTCAATCCTTCTTATGTTACGTCACATTCATAAAAAGACATTTCACAGGAGCTTGATCTCACAGCTCCATACCTGAACATATCCTCAAATGCCAGGCTTCCTGCAGCTATTTTTGCTCGGCCGAATGTCATTTTTAGGCTGCCGACAAATATAGAGCTGTTTAGCAGACTGAAAATGTCAGTCCTTTACCAGCAGTAGGTCAGAGGACAGAGGAGTCAGTCAGTGTGTGAGAAGGAAGAGGGGTGTGTGTGTGAGTGTGTTTGTGGGGCGCTTTCCTTGTGTTAACTCGTCACAGGACAGAACACAGGTCAGAGTAAAAATATCACTGACCTAAGAGGAAGAGGCCGTGTGTTTTGTGTGTGTCTGGGTTTGTGTGTTATTACTTGTAAAGGGGCTAAAAGGTGCATAGAGACATTTTTACAGTACCTGGTCTTTGCAACATCTGCATATGTTTGCCTGTGGAGAAAGAGAAATTTGCGTAAGATGTCCATTGACCCATTCATCTGTCCATCCATCCATTGTGAACCGCTTATTCAGGGTAAGGTTGCAGAGGCAGCAGTGTCAGCAGGGGGCCCCAGACTTCCCTCCCCATGGCCACATCAGCCAGCTCTGACTGGGGGATCACGAGGTGTTCCCGGGCCAGTGCAGAGATATAACCTCCCCACCTGGATCTGGACCTGGACCTGCCCTGGGCCTCTCCCAGCTGGGCGTGGCTGGAACAACCCCCTAGGAAGGTGACCAGGAGGCATCCTTACCAGATGCCCGAATCACCTCAACTGGCTCCTTTCAACACGAAGGAGCAGCGGCTCTGTTCCAAGTTCCTCCTGGATGACTGAACTTCTCACCTTATCTGTAAAAGCTGTTTTATACTCAAAAGACATGCGTCGGCAGGTGACTTCAGAAAAATGTCGGACGACACAAATGCGTTTATGCTTAAACGAAATGTCGGATGCTGTCCGTGGCACAAGCTGTGGTCTCCATGGTAACCAAATGGACGCTGCTCCGTGGGCCTGCAGCCCAAACCAGTGGTTAAATGGCGAGTTTCTCTGAGACATTGGATTTAGCCAAGGAAGAAGAGATTTTATATTTAATTTGACTCCAGAGGAGAAGGAGACGACAGAGGAAAAGACTGTGGTCTGTGCACCCAAAAAACTGAAGTAGACAGGAGCAAGGGGAATACATGTTTGTTAATCAAATGAGAGAGATGGACTTGGGGCAGCACTTTTGGTATTTTAGGATGTCTAAATATCATTTTGATGACCTCCTACATCGAATTACACCCTAAATCTAACATCAAAACACCCACAGTAATCTCATTGGGGTTTTACAGAGACCAGCTGTAGCTCTACGGATGCTGGCATCTGGGTCATCACAACAGGGTGTAGCGCCAGTCGCTCTTCAGAGCCATTCATTTTGCAACCAATGATAGAACACTCGGTCCAGCCATACAATCAAAATCTGAGACAAACCAAAACGATGTTTGCGACGTTATAAGTTATGACAGGTGCAAGAAACTGTCAGACGACACATTCTTTTGTTTTTTTTACGTCATTTTTGTTTTAAGGCACTGTCAACAGACACTTGTCTTTCGAATATGAAACAGGCTTAGGGGGGACATCAGAGTAAGGGTATCTGGCACAACTTCACCAACTCCCAAGGTGCATGGAGAAACAGAGAAATCCTCGAAGAGGTCAAAAAGCTCCAGCAACACTTGTAGTTTAGAGAACAACTTTACTAGACCGATGCGTTTCAACTCCTGAGGAAAACCATTTCAGCCGCACATATCCACAATCTCATTCTTTTGGTCTTGACCCATCCTTCATGACCACAAGTGATGAAGAAACAAAGATTGACCGGTAGATCGAGAGCTTTGCCCTCTGGCTCAGCTCTCTTTTTGTTACAATGGTGTGGTAAATGGAGCGCCAAACTGCTCCCGGTGTGGCCAGTCTCCTGCCACATAGTCACCTCACTCATGAACAAGACCACGAGATTCTTGAACCCCTCTACTTTGGGTAAGGACTCATTCCCTACTCGGAGTGGACAGTCCACTGGTTTCTTGGTGAGAACCATGGCCTCAGATCCTCATCCCAACCGCTTTACACTCGCCTGCGAACAGATCCAGTGAGTGCTGAAAGTCACCGACTGATGATGCTATCACAGTCACATCATCTGCGAAAAGCAGCCATGAGTGCATGAGACGTGATCTAAATTTGTCTCTATTTTCTTTAAAGGAGTCACTGCTGCTGTTACATGTGCCCACTGGCAAACAGTTAAAAAACAATCTACATGTTGTTGCTCAGAAAATCATTGCTGGGGTCAATGTTCTGGATGTGGTTGGCTAAAGCAAGTGATGAGGAAGAAGTAGAAGCCACTCTGTTACTTCTGCCCCTCCTCTCCTCATCTCTTGACACGTATGTGTGTGTTTGTGGTGCATTCATACATCATTACGTACGCAGAGAAGAAAAAACACCACGAGCACATTGATTAGAGATCAGAGGTGCTGTGCTGGCTAACTGTCAAAGCTGCAGACTGCAGAGTCCTCGAAGGCGACAGATGACAGAACTGTCCTCACTGTATGTGTGTTTGTGTGCGACTGAATGTGTATGTGCTTGTCCAGTATTTCAAAAACTGACAAAGTTTTCTGATGCAGTCTTATTTCCCTTCTGTTGTTTCTTTTAGAGTTTTCTTAGTTTTGTACGTCATGAATCATGAGCAATAAAGAACATAAGGATGAAGATGTTTTCTAAGTCTTGTCAATGCTGAAGAAGTGACATTATTTTTTGTGCTGCAACAGAACAAGAACTTTAAAGTGAATAATATTCTAAGAATTTTTATACCACAAATACTGTATATTTAGTCGTCTCAAAACGCTTCTGTTGCAAATACATAAGTATAATAATTAGTCTTCCTACCTGAGCACAAGAGATTCACATGCTGAACATCAATGTATTAAATACAATCTTTAAA
This sequence comes from Naso annulatus, assembly GCA_029783625.1. NCBI lineage: Eukaryota > Metazoa > Chordata > Actinopteri > Acanthuriformes > Acanthuridae > Naso > Naso annulatus. The sequence goes on along the minus strand of JAPZDX010000020.1, from coordinate 22,830,313 downwards.
ACTGTAGCTGTTTACTGTGTCCTCTAGTAATACCATATCACAGTTGTATGTAATTTACAGTTAAAGCTTAACAAAAATTCCCCTCTGGTATCACAGTAAAACCATTCAACTGGTAAAACACGGGGTGGCTTTTAGTGTGATGTCTTTGTGGAAATAATATTGGGAAAATATCAGAAATTTTCCTTTTCCTCCAGCTGGTTAGGGGGGCGTGTCAGGGTCTGTTTGATTGACAGCAGGCTGAGCACCTGCAGGGATGGAGAGGCAGAGCAAACGAGGGTGTGTTATGGAGGAAGGAAGAGTAAGGACCACAGCATTATCTAACCGAGCTGAGGGGACAGCTGTAGTGTTGCAGCTGAGCAGCTCGTTTTTTAGCCTGCAGACTGACTTTAGGCTTGTTTAACAAGCTCAGGTGCAGGACAAGACGTGTGCGCGTTAGATAAGAAGGAGGCTTGAACAGGAAAGTGAATGTGGGCTGTTGTTCCAAGTCTGTGTAGTTTCTGTCTGGCTCAGTGTGAGTGTCTGCTCAGCCTGTGATTAAATGCTGAAGTTGCTGCTTTATGCAGGATTTTGTACCAAGCAGACTCATGAAGCCATGATTTGATTTTTTCCTCAGAGAACAGAGGAGAGGTGGTTCACGGAGCAGACTTGCTAGCCTGGTCCCAGACCGGAGACTCCGCCCACTCCACTGAGCGGACTTGATTCTCTTGGTCTGACATTGCCTCCACTCTAAGTGATTCTAAGAGGGAGGGGATTAGATTTTCCCAAACCCCTCCTCATTTGTTCTTGCTTTTTCAAGTAAAAATCAGTGAGAACGGTCATTTCATCACCAGGGGGCATTTTGTTTACTGTGCAGTGAGTGCGAAAAGAAGTCTGGCTAAGTGAGACAATCAAAATCCAAAAATGTCTCCACAAGCTGTTTAATAATCACATAGATGTTGTTATACTGTGTTGTGATTGAGATTCTGACCCACCGCGCATCGTGGAAAGAGACAAACTTTTTTTTACTTTACATCACATCACATCACATTATCACTGTGAGCAGACAGTGGGACATACAGCAGTGCATCCTGCTTCTTACTGCCGAGGACAGACACTGTCTTCCAGTGGCAGAGCTGCACGAAGCATCAGCATAAACAGACGGGTGGCAGCTGCTTTTCCACATTTAGGCTAAATTCTGCATTTTTAAAAACTCATATCAAAGACACCACTGGTCCTGTAACGTAGTTTTGTTGGCTGATATGTCAGGATATTTCTTGACAGACACTCCTGCCAATGGCTCCACACCCCTGGTGCTCATTGGATAATTGCCTTTTCAACCAGAGACCAAGAGAGGCAAGTCGACTCAGTGGGGTGGGGGAGTCTCTGGTGTCTGCTCATATTGCTGCGCAGTCTGTCCAGTCGCATTGTTTAAAAGAAAGTGAAATTATGGGAAAATTTGCAAAAATGAGGCAAATTTATTGTAATTTTTGCAGAGCACTTTTAATACACACTGTTCAAAAACCTGGAGGAACAAACAAGTGCAGTCACTGATACTATATTCACTGGCAGGCATATTGGACCTATGAGAGGTCTATTATCCTCTCATAGACATACAGGCTTGAATAAGTACATAATGTGCATGCAGTTGTTTGTAATAATACATGCAGACAATGGCCATGCAGTGCAGGACTTTCAGTTTCAGTGTGTGCAACTTAAACCTAAAGTTCGACTCTCAAGGAGGTCACATTTCACAGGTCCAACAGCACACAGCGTAACAGGCGGTCAGTGTGAAGCCATCCAACATAACAAACCATATGTGATCACAAAGAGCAGCAGATGATTATTATTTGCACAGCACAAATATTAGTTGGGAGATTATGGGAGAACGATGTTTCCGTTTTCTTATCGTCTGGTGCTGTAGGCTGCTATTATTGTATATTTAATCTACAAGAGAGTGACTTCTGAGAAAAGTTTGATCACCTCACACGTTTGATGTCTTTACTAGTGTGGATTCCACACAGTGACGAGCATTCTTATTCTCAGACAGTTTTTGACATGTCTAAAAAAAAAGAAAGAAAGGAATCTCTGATTTGCTGTTGTACGCAGAGGTAATGTTGCATTGATTCGAAACAGTTTGATAGGCTCTGAGATTGTGCTGGCATCTTTATTTACACAGAGTTTTTGTTAAGCACAAATTAGCAACTTTAAGGCGACACATTGGGAAAGTACTGTCTTGTTTTTATTTTAATTTACAAAAAAACTTCCAAGGTATGGCAGCTGCTGTACCTGCTTTACCACAACTGACACCTCTAGTCAGTCCATACTGTGTGTTTGCAGGGTGTGTGTGTGAGCCTGTGTGTGTTTGATTTACTGCAGGAGCCTGTTGAGGCTTAGTCATTCACAGAACGTTGGAAAATTTTTGAGAAACATGTATTCTCTTGCACGACACAGAATGAAAATAAGAAATTAACACAAATCCTACTGATCATTATCTGTCTTTTATGTGTCTCTATGTTACATTTGGCTGCCTGCTCTCACACCACAGAAACACGCACACATACACATCCAGTGGGCACTGGGACGGGTTTAGGGGCTTAGAGCGGGAAGCAGAGGCTCGCAGATGACTTCAGTGAATGCACACATGAACCTTTTCACTCCCCTGACAACTTCTCTCTGCCCTTTTTATCTGTCCTCACACACCCCACTCCCACCTGCTTGGCTCACAGCACTCCGCCCCTCCACTTTCACTTTCTTTCCACTCCTCCATCTCTCTCCTCTCCCTTCATTTCACTCATGCTGCCAACTGCTCAGCCACTCCACTGGCGAAGAGCAGGCTGTAATCCTTCACACGGCCCTGGAAACTCTGCCCGCTGGATCTTACAGCTTTGCAGCTTCTGGAGATTCTCTCTCACAGAGAAACAGGATGGAGAGCAGACAGACAGGTGGACACACACAGACGGACAGACAGAAATGGAAAACTTAGAGTGCTAAGAACACAAAACCCCAGAAGCACAACAGCAATGCCAGAGACAAAAAAAAGTGTGTGTGTGTGTGTGTGTGTGCTTGAGTTTGTGTGCGCAGTCTGATCCCGTTATTTCTCTGAGGGCGATGTTAGAGCGTGAGCATGAAGCACAGAGACCATCTAATGCAATAAGTCAATAATACATCCCATCATTGCACAAACACACACACACGCACACACAAACACACACACACAAACACACACACACACACACACACACACAGCCTTCCAGGGCTAAAGATAAGCATTTTCTTTCTTCCTTTTTTAACCAGTTCATGTCTGTAGATTCTGCTCTGTGCTCACCATCAACAGCTTCAGTGGACAAAGTCGTAGTAGAAATCACACTCTCGTCTTATTTCTCTCACGAGGGGAAAAACTATGTGTGTGGAATACTCGAGTAGAAGCAGGAGAGGTGAAACGTCAAAACTCAACCACTGTTTATGCATCACTTTCAGCGTGACCCCACTTTGAGAGCTCATACACGCATAAACACACACACAGACTCACACACACTTTGTAGCATGAAAGCCTTTCTGTAGATGACATTGTGTGGGAGCAGAGGAGAGTGTGGCTGTCAGCAGGATTCCCTCTGCTCGCTTGCCCTTGAATGGCGTTAAGAGGAGCCTGAGATAAGAAAAGCAGGACTCACTTGATGGTTGTGCCGGAAAGGACAACTCAATCAATAAATAGCCATGCTAGACGGATTATTGCAAGACTTATAAAGGAAAATTCTGGTAGTTTTTTGGGTAATAATTGTGACAAATCTGACTAATTTGTTATGCTAACTTGCTACTTCTAAAGGCAAGCAGCATGAACCTTCAAATAA
>JAPZDX010000020.1:22764373-22778383 GCA_029783625.1 Naso annulatus | reverse complement strand
TCTCTCTCTCTCTCTCTCTCGCTCTCTCTCTCTCTCTCTCTCTCTCTCTCTCTCTCTCTCTCTCTCCCTCTCTCTCCCTCGCCAGAAACAGTGCCACGTGTTCCTTGTTCAAAATAGTCAGTGGCTCTGACTCGGTGCCATCAGCTGAAACACTGCAGGCCCGTTATAGTGCATCAGCACAAAACTGCAGCCGCACAAATCACGACAGAATCGAAGCAAAACCTCTGACAGTCACGAGAAATTTTTAAAAGTAAAATCCTTGGCAATCCATTCGGTATTTGAAGACAAAAAAGAAAAAAGCAAATTTAGTTTTTCTACTCAGTGACATTTCTGCGACTGTTGCCTGAAGAGCCTATAATTAATCCACGTATGAAGCCTTCTTCATTTATTTAAACTGAGTAATTCATTCAGTAAGTAGGCTACTCGAAAATGCATTAACATTTATCACATAGGCTATTTAATTTTAATACAGCGTATTAGACTTTTGTTATATGAGGGCCAGTAGGTATAATTAACTGTAAAACGGATTAAATGATTTTTACATTAATTAAATACTTTAGAATTTTTTTGTTAAATTTCGCGCATCATTCTGCCATGTTGTGTGTTTGTTCATTTATATGTAAAAAACAAATTAAAGTAGCGTACATCCGGGACGTGGAGTCTTTGTCACGATAAGGATTTTTTCCGAAAAATACGTCAATTCTTTTAGGTTTAACTTGATCCGGAAGCTTAAACTGTGTCAACCTCACTTTTTTCCCCCCTTTGCATGACTGGCGCTTTCTACAGGGCGCTTTACTGTAGTGTGATGTCTCAAAATGCCCACGAGGGGGCGATGTTGCTCTACAGTTGATTCTGGTCTTGTGGTCAAAGCAAAAATTTGGTTGAGGAAACTGTGAAAATCATGGCAAATTACGCTGTGTAATTCCAGTGAAGATGACACGGTTAGACCACAATGATTTTATTCAACTCAAGCGAGTTTTTGTGAAATTGATGCTCAAAATTTCAACTTTAGAAAGATGGATAGATTTCAGATAGCCTAGTTATTTTCGATAATAGTAATTAAAACTGACAATAGGCTGTTGAGACAGCATAATTCGACTTCCGTTCATCACCCCTGGTACCATCTGCATCAACATAATGTGGCGATGACATTTCATTGGATACATGTGAAAATGTGACGTTCACCGCTGCTCATACACGGGATTTTTGAAAGAAATTCTGCCAACAGAAATTGACAAAACGAAACTGAAACTTAAGAAAACAGTAATTTATGTGACGTCCAAATGATAGAAACAACACCGCAATTTACAAAAAAATAATACTATACACATATAAAACAGCAAAATGTGCTATTTTGTCATCTTTTGAACATTGTCCCTTTCAACACTGTGAAAATCGCTGTTTTACTGACATTGGTTATTGCGTGGTCCTTGCCCAGTGACGCTGCGATTGTGATATTTCCCACAGTGCTTGAACGTAGCACAAAAAGCTCCCCGTGACGGAGCAGAGGCAGAAAAGCGTCAGGGAGCTGCCAGCATCGTCTCATACCGTTGCAGGACAGAAAGGTGTGAAAATATTGGTCCTCCAGACAGTCTGGAGATGAGTTAGAGGGACGCCATTGTTTTTCTAAAGCTTTTACTCTCTGTAAATGATAGTGTATCTTCTTTGCTTGGTCTCTTTCGGCACCAGAGTAGCGTCAAGTTACATGCATTGCTACGTTAGCTAGTTTGGCTGTAGCATTCTGGTGCTAGCCGTTGCTATAGTGTAGGTTAGCGTCAGCTAGCCTGCTCCTAAGTTAAGTGAGCTAACGTTAGCTCGCCGGTTAGCTTCTCGTACCATCTTTATGCCTAAATTTGTGATGCTGTCTAGCTAATTTACACATTTCGATTGCTGTTATGGACATGTTTTGAGAACGGGACTGTCTTTAAATGGAAGTTTTACGGTGGCTGTCAGCTCGTGAATGTGTTGCTGCTCTTTGATCATTTGACAGCTCCGTGTCCGCGGAGATATGGAGACGCCGGGGAGGATAGTAGCCACACCGGACGCCCTGGATTTCACAGTGGAAAACGTAGAGAAGGTGAGTTTTGAGATCAGTCAGTCCATGTAAGAAAAAACCTTATTAGTTCAAGTTTGAACAGCACGGGGTGTTTGTGGACTGAAGAGAAGTAGCGTTAGTCATGGTTCAGATGAGACAGCCAGCGTTAGAGGCAAAGCAAGAGAGCTTTATTTGCCTCGTTGCCACCTAATGTAGCTATTTCTGCTGTACTGATTTCGTCAGGACAGATGATGTTGATGATGTTGCCCGTGTAACATCTGTCCTCTTGTCTTTGTTTTAATGTCGTCTTGGCTGGATGGCAGATAATCAGAAAGAATGATAAGATGAGTAAATTAACAGGTTGTAGCCCGCCAAGTCTTTGCTATCTTTGTCATTGTAAAATTCTTTGTGTGTGTGTGTCTGTGTGTGTTTGTGTGTGTGTGCACTTAGCAGCTGTGGCTGCCAGGTTGCTGTGATGAAACTCCCTGCTGGGTGGTCACTGACGCGGAGGCAAAGGGGATGGGTGGGGAGACAATGGGGAGGATGGATGGAGAGAGAGAGGAAGGTGCTCCCGAGATAGAGCAGAGTGGATGTGATAAGATGGATTGGGGGATGAGGGGAGGGACTGGTGGGACAGGGTGATAGTGCCAGTAAAGAAAGAGAAGGGGTTGAGAGGAGGCTGGCGATGCGACAGAAATTATTAGAGGCAGGTTTGAGGGAGGAGAGCACATTCCTGTGGGGGAAATGGCTTAGCATGATGCTGTGCTTTCTGGTGGTGTAATAATGGAGGAAGACGAATGACAAACAATCTGAGCATGGCCATGTCTTCATGTGTACTATCTCCTTATTCACCTGTCATTTTTCATTTCCACTGGTAAAGCTGGATTTAGCCATGCATGAAAATAAAAGGGAACACTAGTACATATTGTATCTACACCTAAGTATGTATAATTAATGTAGCTGAGAGGGTCCAAAATAATTTGTTGTGTATTAGGTTAAGTATTAGGGTATTTTATGTGGAGCTGCTACACAATCACATAGATTTTCACTTTCATCTTTATTAGATCAAGCTGTTTTTTATTTATTCATGCGTCTCATCTAAAATTGAAGGAAAGCCAAAGACCTGCATGTGAAAAAATAGTGAAAGTATTCATTGAAAAACAGTCCAAACTGTTTGTAGGATAAAAGTCTGGCATTCTGTGATTCACGTTATCTGGAACAAGAGATGCATGCAGTTCCGAAATGTCGCTGCAGTGAATTTATTAAACAATAAAAACAAGAAACGTCAAAGATCATCATTTACGATGTAATTGGAGTGGAAAACAATGCATATCAACCACTGTATTTTATTTTGATGTTTTTTTAAATCTTTTGTTAGTTTGCACAGTTTAATCCAGGGCTTGGCAATATGGAACAAAAAAACATATTTCAGTATTTTTAAGCTGAAAGGTGACACATGATATGTATCTCGATATTTTTTCTGTAAAGAAACGACAAAAAGAAAGTCAGTTCTAATGTCAAATTGTCACACAGACACTTATTTATACGCAGCTGGACAATATCAACATGTGCATGAAAAATGACACAAAAATGAACTACTGGTATACGTTAAATAAAAACACTCCTTATATAAAATAAAATCAATTAATAAAAAACATTTCCTGCATAGCAAAATACAGTAAGCTGTGCAAATAATAAACCTGCAAACAAAATATCGATATAAACAATATTGTTTCCTCCTATATCTCTTTGAAAGTATATCAATATATCTTAAAAACTCGATGTATTGCTCAGGCACTCAGCGTTCTCCACAGGCTTTGGTGCAGGAACACGAGTATTCTTATTAACTGATGAAACACGACAAACAACATCTGAGGTATCTTTCCTGTGACGACTGTGAACACTCTTGTAATAACACAGCAGCTGGTTTCAAACTGATGACATATTGTTCTTCTGTGCCTCAGCTATATTTAGAGAGTATATTTAGACTGTTTCTGTGAGATGATTTTTCTCGTTTATTTGGCTTGAATGACATATTTCTAAGTATTTATAAGTTATGGATCTGCCTGATGCTGTTCACTGAAATGAAAGGGCAACGACAGGTTCCTTTACACTTTGTGAGTTCAACTAAAAGCATCGTGTTAGTGTCTGTGTCACGACAGCTTAATGCATCTATGAAAAATCTGAGTTGTTGCTTTTACTTGTAATTTTATTATCCTCTCTGCCAGTCTCAGCAGCAGTTTGCTGTAAATATCCACAACATCAGCACACATGTGGGAGTGCTCATCAATAGAGAGTCACATTGCACTTCCCATAGGATGATGAGAGCTAAACCAGTCACTAAAAGAGTGAAATACAAAAAGGCCAGCAGTGTAAAATTGTCACTGCTGTACAGTGATATGGTGGAGAGTGTGACATGGTGGTGGAGATGATGGTTCCTGGCCCAACATTTGTATGTGTCCAATAGAAAGCTCTTTGTTCAGTCGGGAGTCTGGGAAACAAAGTACCACATTGTTAGTATCTTTGTGTGTGTAATGAACGGGTACATATTACGCTTTACATTTCCGTTTGACCATAATTAGCCCTCTCTAGAATCACCGTGCATCAGGTGAGCAGATTTTTTGAAGAAATTCAGAGCTCTTCAACATTATTCTGTTTGAATTTTGTAATTTTACATTTCTGCCCGGAGACAGACATCTGCTGTAAAACCAGAGAGAAGCACAATTTGATCAACATTGCTGTTGAGATCCAGTCAGTGGTGCGTGGCGTACTTGGGGCTCATGATGCACCTCTGCCTTTTGGAGACTTTTCAAGCAAAGTTTGGATAAGCTGTTACGTAACAACAAGCGGTCATCTTATTAAATAGTTTTATGGCATTTAAAAGCCGAGGAGATGATTCAGCCTGCCAGCTTATACGATAGAGAACATAGCAGGGGAATCTGACACTCCAATATGATGCGTCATTTATTGAGTCGTTTTGTGGCGGCTGAGGAGACTATTTAAAGAGGAAAACAGAGGTCATGATGGATATTACCATCAAGCTGTTAACAGAGATGTAGAAAATGGGTTCAAGGTGGAACATGTGTCTTGCAGGTTACACGATACTAGAGACAGTTAAGAAACTGAGATCTCCCACTTCATGTTCGTTTCTGTTCAGCGTGACATGGGTGTTGCCATAGCTCCGCCCCTTTACGAGACAGGAAGCAGTCTTGAGTTGATTTATTCTTATGGGAGAAATGATCGTGATCACAGATGATCGTGATCACAGATTATGACTAACTGTTTAGCCGTATCCTCACCAAGATATAAGTAGGGATTTAACAGTTACCGCACTGGTTTTAATAATTAAGCAATGTAAATTCCCAATAGTTAGTATTACCTTATAAATTTTGTATTATCATTAAAATCGTGGTTGATTACTGTGGTGTCAAGCTCATGGTAAAAACTGTCAAGTATCAGCTAAAATTGGCAAAGGTGTCCCAAACACAGGCGCACATGCACAGCAGCAACGTGAGTTTGTTATGTGCCACAGTGAAAACATGGCAGAAGGCAGTGATAGCGCCGCTCAGGATATTTTTCCGCAGTCCAAGAGGATTAAATGAGAAGTGTGGGCGTATTTTGGGTTTTATAAGAGTGCTGAGGGGAAGTTTATTGAAGACAGAGACCCTGTATGCTGAAAGTGCAGGAGGAAAGTCGCCGCTCATGGTGGCAACACATCAGATCTGCTCAGCCATCTTCGTGACCACCACCAACAACTCAAGAGCGAGCGAGTTACCGCAAACTTTTAGCTCGATGCTTGATGTGGGAAGTTGCCATGGTTTATTTGTCGCCAGGAGCGGGTCAGTAATGTAAACTTTACCGCTTAGTGTAGCCTACTGGTAATAACACTGACATTACACATCATGGCATAGCGGAGCCCACCATCACAAATATGCCCATGTGAATTCCTTGCAGGCTACTTTTGTATTTGTGTGTTCTTGATACAGAACACTGCTTGGACTAGTCTGCTTCCTCATCTGTGTGGATTTTCTAGCTTAACTACAGTGATAACATTAGTTCTTTGACTGAAGTTCATCAGATCTTTCTCTTTGCACTTGATTTGTGATAAATAACATTTGTTGGTGTTTTAACTTGGGAGTTTCAGTCTTAAAAGCCATTTTGGCAACTGGAGCCATGTATGAGGATGTTGGACAAGGTAGCTTAACTTTTGCGTTTAAAAACACGTCTTAATGTTTGCAGATTTTGAGTGTTTTTGTAGCCCAAGAAAGTGATATGAAAACATTTCCGGCATGTTTTTACAATACCATGATAAAACTGGTAAGGGTGATAATTTGGTCATAACCTCCAAACGTTCTAACACAAAAATGGCATTTTTCAGACACACATTAACTTTGTGTGAGACCTGTCTCTGTCTCAGCAACACATTCTCACAAGATCTGGGAACCGGGGCTTCCCGCCTTGCTTCACAACGGACATAACAGACATTTAAATGGTCTTATGGGTGAAACCATGAAATAAAAGTGAAAACTGACATCAAACAAATGTCATGTGACGCAAAATCCATCTGCTTTCATTCGTTCACGTGATGTTATTACCACTTCTAGACGAGGTGGAGGGATGGTGGTTCCTTACTGTCTCTTTGGAAGACATGACTCCACCCACTTAGGAGACAAGAAGTGTATACACCATTTTACACCATTGGCACTGCGTGCAGTGGAGGATCCTGTTGTTATATTGGGTATTTTTGATGATTCAGTAGCTCACATGTCCCATTGTTATTTTTTTCTTGGTTTTATTTTTGTCAGCTTGATGGTGTCATGTGTCTATTGAATTGATTTATTGACAATAGATAATCAGTCTTCTGTATTATTTATGTGGTAGAGAAGCTAATTGTTCATGTAACTGAGGTTTGCATGTTAAGACACTCGGTGGAAGGGTTTGTTAGCTGTTTGTGCTGAGATTTTATCACTACTGGCAGCGTGGTATTCTTAATTTCTGTCTTGGCTGTGAGCTGTCAACAACCACCCGCGCACACTCTCACACAAACTATTCTTTGTTCCCTCATTAATCATCGTTCCTCTGCATGTCTTTGGATCTTACAATTATAGCGCAGTGTCATGAAAGGTCAGTGGTGTGATGATGCCCTCGGTAGCACAGCGTCAACACTGCCCTCCCATCACGGGGATGACTTTGAGTGTGACAGTCTTAGTAGACAGATGGCTGAAAAACACGCTGAACCTGTGGCAGAGAGATGCCATTACCTGCTGTGTGTGAACGCAGTGTGTAAAGGCTCGTCCAAAGTGTGTGTGTGTGTTTAGACTCATGCCTCATAAGCATGCGAGGGGGGAGAGAATAATGCTGCCAATTTCTCGAACCATCTACTTTATCTACATCTTCTTCTGCAGTTGTTAATAATTTTGCTAATAGAAATAATCTTTTACAAATCAAAAATATTTTGTAAAGTAGGAGCGTTAGTTACTCTCTGCGTTCAGTAAGCACACGAGGGTGTATCAGCTACGATAAATCCGTTATGTGTGAGAGCAGATGGTGAATCTGCCCGACTGAGCCATGTTTTTTCGCTTGCATTCGTCTTCCCTTCCTCCACCCGTTGGAAAGTGACTGTAGACGAAGCTAATGACCTTTGACAGTGTCTGCCAAGAGCACGCCATCCTCAGGTGAAGCCAGGTGGTTCAGGCAGGTTGCCACCATCTGTAGATGCAATTAGTTGCTTCAGCTTCAAATAAACCCTATTGTTTCTAGTGATATACATGTTTTTTGTGTGTGTGTGTGTGTTTTTCTTAAGAACCGGTTAATAACGGACAATTACAGTTAGTTTGCAGAGATAACTGCTGCATGTCGGGCAGGATTTCAAGGAGGAGACAGGCGGTGGATCTTTGTGAAAAGATTCAAGCTTCAAAATGAACAGACTGTTTTGTGTCTTGTGCTTTGATAATAAACCAAGGAAGGACAGACAGCGCTGTGTTTGGGATCGGATAAGGAGCGGTCTGCGATCACACAGTGGTCTGCAGTAATGATCCGCTGCTGCTTTGAACTCAGATATCACAGCCTCGTTTGCAGAAAGACCTTGCCAAGTCGCCGCACAATAACACATTCATATTTCATCAGCTCTGTCATGTAGCTGTCTATATTAATTTGATCAAATTTGAAGAAAAATGCCTCATGCCTAGTTTTGTGGGTGCATTGGATTTAGGTAGATGTTAGTAAAGTACCAGCTAAGAAATAATCAAAGCCACACATAAACTCTGCATACAGTATTTGCTGCGCAGAACCTCTCACACACGTGTAGTACAAATGCCACCAGACTCTGAGCGAACAATCAGCTCATTAACACCCAGCCAGCCGTCTTCAGAGTCTCGTACAGTAAGCAGAGAAAGATAATTGTGTTGCAGGATGGCAGATGGGGAAACAACACCACCTGAGAGTCTCTGCTTCTAGTAGGAATTGACACTGTATTGATGTTCCCCTCCACAGCTGCTGATGCTTCATCGCACTGTGACCTGTAGATTTTTACCGATTTTTTTCTCCCTCCCTTATTTGACAGCTAGAGCTGGCCTGAATGCCATTTTTTAGGCTTTGGACATTTGTTGGTGCTACTGAACGAACCTCCGAACGTTCGTTCTCACAAAAACATGTTTAAAAATTACGAATACTGTAAGCCTATTCAATATTCTTTCATAACAGAAAGCTACAGTTCATTTAGATCCAATGTGTCATCATATAGCCTGGCATGAATGAAAGGAAGACACACAGCCCTGTTTTATTAGCTGTTCAGAAGAGGAGAGGACTTTCCATTTTCTGTCATCAGCTTCAGCCGGTATACCCATTATTGCTCCAAAGTATCAGATGTGAAAGTTCCAGACATGTTGAAAAACTTACCGATGTTGTGTCTGTGTTCATAACATCATCTGGCAGTGCGTAAAGTCGTGTTATACAGCTCCGACAAAACGCACGTCTGCTGTGACAGCCACCGGAGACTACCGATGATGTACCGCCCTCGTGAAAGGGTGTCCCGTTTCGAGGGGTAGATTTCAACCACTACCCTTTGTAACCTTGTTCTAAGGAAACTTGTAGATAGATGCATAGTAATAATAATTAAAAAACAAAACAAAACGAACCCTCTGAACCCTGAATTGAAATTCAAATGCCTATATGGTGAACGAATTCCGAACCATTTGACCATTTGGGGGTCAGGCCTATTGACAGCCGAAACTTCTCTGCTGGGGATATAAGGAGTATAGATACAGAGGAAGACTGAGATAAAGAAAACTGAGCCTGGATGGACACTTTAGATGAATAGAGAGACAGAAATGAGAAGAAAGAAAGAGGAGAGAATGACTGCTGGTGGAGGGATTGATGTGAGCAGGCTTCAGGGGTAAAGACAAGGATCAGAAGCTGGCTGAATAGATTTTTTTTTCCTGTGTTGCTTGTCAGACACTTAGTGCTGGCTGCCAGCAGTTTCACTTCAGTGAGCATGCACGTGTGTGTGTGTGTTTGTGTGTATTTTGTGTGTGTGAGAGGGAGAGAAAACAGGCATTTCTGCAGAGAAGAGTCTTAACCTCTCCTTTAGCCGTGCAGGGATTAGAGGTGTCTGTTTAATTAAGGCTCCATTTTTTTCCTACCTTTATTTCCCTCTGTCACACTCTTTCTTTATCTCTTTTCTCTTTCGCTTGCTCATTCCTGTTCTCCTGCACTCAAGTACTCAAATTACTCAGAGCTGTACTTCACAGAGCGTTGTTTTCAGGTCATTGCTTTCTCTCTTGCTCAGGTTTTCAAGGTAAACTGTCTACTATGTGTCTGTGTGTTTTTACCTGTTTGCAAGTGAAAGAAGATGCTCTTTTCTTCAGATAACCAGCTCTTTCCGACAAACAAGAGTTTAAACGACTGCACCCGTCACCTCCAAGATCTGTCATCTCTGACACCTACTCTTGTCATTGTTAGAGCAGTTGTAAATGTTTCTTAATTGGACTTTGTACAAAGTTTTTTAATCCCTTCATAGTTCAACCATTGACAGATTCTTTTGACTTTGCTCCATCGTTATGTTTTCTTTTTGCTTTATTTCCAGGCTCTCCACCAGTTGTACTATGATCCCAATATAGAAAACAAGAATCTAGCCCAGAAATGGCTGATGCAGGCTCAGGTCTCACCTCAGGCCTGGCAGTTCTGCTGGGCCCTACTGAGCCCAGATAAGGTAAAGTGTACACGCAAACACTCACATGCACACACACACATATACTTCAGAGGGGGGAAAAAATCGATTCACACGGGAATCTAGATTTTAATTTTCTAAGATTCAAAATCAATTCACAAATCCTAAAAATCGATTTATAGTAATGTTTTTTTAATCGGGCAGATGATGAATATATAAGTGATAAATATCTCAGAAGATTGCTGATTGATCAACCTAAAACACAACTTGAATTTGTTATTGAATTTATTGAGAATTGAGAAAAATTGTTTAAACTTATTGGTGCAGGTTAAGCATGAATAAATGTTAACTTTTGTCTAAGGTTTGTCTTTGCGTATTTACATTATAGAAGTTCACAGTTAAATATATTTTAAAAGAAAACAACTCCATAATGTTAGACACATTTTTCTCTGCACTGGCCTGGGAACGCCTTCAGATCCCCCAGTAGGGCAGGGTATGGTTAAGAAAAATTCGATATTGGTTCAGTGCCGATACACAGACTTCGATACTGATTCCTGAATAATTGCTGCTTTTATCTTATCTGTTTCATCAAAAGATCACATTACTCATACTCATGTTCAGCCCTGTCTCTGGGTGTACTCTGGTATTTTTCCTGCAAAACACAAGCGTACAGCCAATCAACAACACTATTAGATTTTGGCACAACGAGCATGCTGCATGCATATTGGCTCACTGATGCCGATGAGATGGACTCATTTGGTCATTCGATACTAAATTTGGATACCTGACATTGTTCGATATTCGATAGTATTAAGGCAGTTCACTCGGTACCATAAAAGTATGCACCAGCCTTACATAGGAATCTAGATTCTCATTTTCTAAGACTCAAAATCAATTCACAAATCCTAAAAATAGATTTTTAATTAAAAAAATTTAATCAGCCTGACGATAAACATGATGAATATCTTAGAAGATTGTTGAAATTGGGACTGTTGAGGGACAGAGCAAGTTAATGAACATTACTAAAAAAACATGGCAATGCAAACAAGCCAGAGTGGAGCTGAAGGCTGATTTCCATCTGTTGCCACTTGACAACTTGAACTTGTTATTGAATTCATTGAGAATTTAAAACTGTTTCATTTTTTTTGTCCACTTTTTTGTGCAAGTTAAGCGTAAAAGAATGTCACATTTTGTCTAATGTTTGTCTTTGCATATTTACGTAATAGCAGTTACAGCTAAATATGTAAAATTTTTAAAAACTCAATATTTTTATACACACTTTACTTTGCTCTCATGCAGCAATTTGTTTTGTTTCTGTCTAGCAAAACAGACTGACGTAGATTCTGAAATTAAACTCCCTATATACTGAATCAGGAATCAATTTTGATTTTGGAATCTATTGAATCGAGAATCAATTTTGAAGCAGATTGTGACCCCAAAAACTGAAATCAAGTGGACTTGTGAGATACTGACACACACACACACACATACACACACACACACACACACAGAGAAAAGCTCATTTGCATCCATCTTTTCTTACAGGTGCCGGAGATACAGTACTTCGGTGCTAGCGCGCTTCACACAAAGATCTCTCGCTACTGGTCAGACATCCCCACAGACCAGTACGAGTCTCTGAAGACCCAGCTGTTCTCCCAGATTGCCTGCTTCTCCTCCGGCTCCAAGATGGTTCTCACCCGGCTGTGTGTGGCCCTGGCCTCTCTGGCACTCAACACAATGCCTGAGGCCTGGCCCGGCGCAGTGGCAGAGATGGTGCGGGTGTTCCAGGAGGAGGGGGGAGGGGTGGACGGGCGGGCGCGCTGCCTGGCATTGCTGGAGCTGCTCACCGTCCTGCCCGAGGAGTTCCAGACCAGCCGTCTGCCACAGTACCGAAAAGGGCAGGTATGTCCCTCTCCCATCTCTGCAAGTGGTGATGACCATCTGTCCAGTTTTTACTTGTTTTCTCTGAATTCACGTATTCATCAGCAGGGATCAGCCTCAAAACTTACTTTGATATGTCACTGAAATATGTCTCTAGGTCAAAATATTGGCATACTGACAAGCACCTGAAGGTGGCAAGAAATTATTAGTCTTGTTACTCAGCCATAAATGAATTATAAGATATTTTGGCAAGGTAACGGCACACGATTATTTGATGAGATTTCTTACTGACTTTGAAACATCATTTTTTATTAACTACCACTGTGCAAGTCTCTTTTTAATTGCCCTTAAGGGATGAATAAATTTTTTTGTATTGAATTTGAGTTGAACTGAATCATACATTTATTTAACCTTTAAAAAAAGAACCCCCCTTTTTTTTTCTAACCATGAATTTCCTTGAACTTTTAATATAAATGTTGCTATTATTTGGTTATAGGAATGCAAGACTTTAAGTTCTCTGGCACTGTGCCAGAAGATTTCTGTTCATTAATAGCTAATTTTTTTAACTGTTATGTTGCAAGACTATGGCGGTATATGCATGAGCACAACCGTAAGGAAACCTATACTTTGTATTAATTATCAAGTAGACCCACTTTATTTAATTTGACTTTATTTAAACGAACTTTGTTTCCATTGTCACTTAAGCGTCAGCTCGGTAATACTTTAAGAAAGTGCTGCACTGAATAGGCTTTTTATTTTGTTATTTGAATGTAGCGGAAATGTTTTGGAGTACTTTGGCAGTCGTTTGTAGCCCTGTTATAACAGTAGCACTTTTATGCCGCATGCGCTGTTTAGAGTACAACGAAGGAACAAGTGTTGGAATGTTTTTGAATAAGATGTTCTTATATAATAACCAGACAGCTTCTGAATGAGGGTGAGTAGGCTTGGCAGTTAATTTGTCCAAAGTTTGAACCTTTCAGGTTAATATGAGGATTCACATTAGAAACAGTTGGATTTGGTGCTCCTGTCTGTCTGAAATGGGTTGTAATGTGCACCACAGCTGTCATTCCTTTGGTTTGTAGCCTGCAGCTTGTTTGGCTGTTTTTATCGAAGATATCTTCCCATTTGCGTTTTGTGTTCAGGAAATGTGCCTTTTTTGTCAGTGCACTTTCTTAGTGTATGGAAGGGGAGACGGAGATTAACAAGTAAGTTGGCTAATTACTTAAAACTTGCAACTGATCACTGTGTACTTAGTAGACTTTCTTCAGTAATTGGGAAGTAGCCTACTTATTAATAATTAGTAATTCATTATCGTCCTTCTTGATTGATTCCTCAAGCTTTTTTTAATTACTTAAATACTTATGCAGATTGTTCCACATTAGTTACTCCTTGGTAATAATTGAAATAAAAAAAATTTTAGTTTTTTGGCGTTAAGGACCCCAACGCATTTCCTGCGCAGTTTTTTTAAATTTTTTTTAATGTTTTATTTATTTATTTATTTTATGTCTTTGCTTTAAGCCCTGAAAATGTAAAAAAGGATTGCTAGAAATGCGACTTTCTCGTTCTTTTTGGCTGCTGCAGGCATCAGCACCATACCAGCACAGACAGGTGTGCATGAATATACAAGCAGCGGCTGACTTACACGGGATTTTGCACATAATGGCTCAGTTGACCGCAGTGAGATGAATTAATGTGTCACAGCCCAGCTGAGAGTGAGTTTGTGCTTTTAGAGAGGAGCGAAAGTTCACCGCTGAATAGGAGAGAAGTGTACTTGATTTACAACACAGTCAAAATGAGAGCATCATTGCTAAATGGAATATGGCAAAATAATTGTTTAATCTTTATTATCTTGTTTGCATAATAGTTAAATGCCAAGATTGTAGCAGAAAATAGGAACTAGTTCAGTGCCTAGTCATATATTTGTGTC
>JAPZDX010000020.1:22619025-22631665 GCA_029783625.1 Naso annulatus | reverse complement strand
AGTCTTACATGCCACTGTTTATAACACTTCACTATTTGAAAAGGGTGCTAATCCTTCGCTGGGGGGGAGGGGGCTGCTTTGAAAAAAAAACTGGGGGCTTATATACCCACTTCTCCAGACACCACTACACCACTGCTTGTACTTGAGACGGCACATGCAATACCGAAAAAAGCTGACTGCAGTTTTGAATAATTATTAAAAGCCTTGTTTGGACTTAGTATTAGGTTTACACTCCCTGCTTTGGTTTTATTCAAATCTTTGTCGTCTTTGTCCTTCAGACCCACCAGATCGCCCTGAAAACATTTCATGTATCTACACGGTCACAAACAATGAAAGTGGAGTCGTGATGTGCACTTGGAACCGAGGACGAGACACTTACTTGGGGATTACTTCAGTACTGCGGTGAGTTTGAAAGGCAACTTTTTGGGAAGCGACTGTAAGATTAACAAAACATTGTGGTGACTGACCTTACTGCTCAAAAATGTTTTGTTGCTTGTATCAACCATCAAACGAAACTTGGTTTTTGCGTGTTTCAGGGTGATGACTGTAACTGGAAACCGCACATCAGACAAATTCAGTGTCTCCAGTAAGGGAACTGATTCACCGTCAGCTAGTTTCAGCGTGTCCAGCTCTGTCCAGCTGATCTCTGTGTGGGTCCAAGTCCAAAATCAACTGGGGTCTGCAGAGTCAGTCACCATCAACTATACACTCAGTGATATTGGTAAGGCAGCAGCAGTGATTGTTTGGCAAGCTTTTGAATTGCTTGGCAACCTCAGCATAGAGAGTACATTGCATTTTGTGTGGTTCCCTCTTGTTTGCAAGGCATGAAGTCACAATGTGACCATGACTGGAACTTGAAACCAGCCTTGCAGGAAAAAGTGTCCTTTAAAGCTCTAAGCTTGTGTTCATGAGAAGTGATGACTAACTCTGATGTCCAGCACTGATGCAGTGGAATCTTATCTTTCAGTCGCTGCTTTCATGGCTAAAGCAAACATCGAAATGTCATCTTATGTGACCTTTCTCGCACATCATGTAGGAGCTGCTCAAGACTTCTGTTTTTAATTTTTCCTATCAGTGATGCCATCAACCCCTGATCTCGGCCAACCTGAGTGCTCTTCCCGACAGTGCATCATACAGGTGAAGCAGGATGTGAAGACTCAGTATTTGGAGATCCAGTACAGATCAGAGGGGCAGATATGGACACCTACTCCAGACTCAGTAAGAAGTCCTCAAAGCCACATAATGTGGCATCTGGTATTTGGGATTTTATGCCATCATGTGTGTGCTAACTATGTAAAAACTCCACTGTTGTCTCATTTCCTCATTGAACCTCAACTGCTAACAACCTAGCAAACATTTAGACTTTGAAAGACTGTAGTTCGTATGTCCAATCAAGACGTTCAGTCATCGTTCAAAAATAGTCCCAGAATGGGAGTCATGCTGACGTCCGTGGCCATCATCTGGGTGTCCTTGTCGGTGGTCCCAGCAGGGTCAAAATATGCCATTACCTTGATCCAGACACTAATAATATGTAAAAATAAAAAATATAAATATACACAGTATGTCGCCAAGACGTTGGCAGCAGAAGGCAATGTAGAGAAGCCAAATTAAAACGACGCCACTGGGATTCATACCCATGACCTCCAGTTCTCCAGCGTAGCACATTAACCACTAAGGGTGCTTTCACATTTGGCACGATGGTTCCTCCTCCCATCTCCCCCGCCGGCCCACTTTCACATGGGTTATGTTGTTTTGTGCCCAATCACACTTGTGTATGTACACAGTCTTGTACAAAAGGCAGCGGTATGCACATAGTTGGTTTGCAGTCCATCAATACACACAAAGAAGTAGAAAAAGCAACTGCTTATTTTATTCCAGGCTAACATAATGGACAAAGCAGTGGCAGTGGAGGAACTGCCGTGTTATGGTTGCTAGGCAACAACAGCTGTACATCATGAAAAACTGAAAAAATACAGCCAGACATAGCAGCCGACTTCCTTGTTTAGACACGGCTGGTGGTGTTGAAACAGATGGTTTCACGTCACATGTGTACCATGCCTGAGTACACATGCACCTTTTCAAGCGGAGCACAGAACGCTTGTGTTCACACTTATCAAATGAACTTGACTTTGGGGTCAAGCGTGTTTGGAGCCTAGCTCGGGCCTCTAGCGTGAACCCACCCTAAGCCCCAAAGCTGTTGTTTCATGAGGTAGAAATTGGCCTTTATGAAAGGTGTTTAGGAAGACAGTACATGTGCCGTTGATCATCATATGATGAAAAAGTTGATCTTCCGGGTTAACATTGACTTGGGAAGATTAAAAGAAATACCAAATGAGTTTTATCATTGGGTAGTGAGCCGACCCAAAGCCAACCTAGCAGCAGTTACAGATTACTCTGTGAGTTACAGATAGTCAAAGCAGAGCAGTCGGAGAACATCAGAGGCAAATGCAGAGAGCTTTTTTCCCTTAAAATATCCAATTTTACTAAAGTGAATAATAGTTGTTGGTGTATGAAGTGCCATGCATGGTTTCCAGTCCCTCACATGTTACCTTGGTGACCAGGCCACAGAGCAACTGCCACCAAGACACCATTAACCCTATTAGAAGTCAGTGTTACATTAAAATAATTTTAAGTTCTTAATTTAAATTGACATACTTGCAAAATGTTGCTTTAAGTGTTCAGATTGCTCAAGAAAATTGAGGGGTTTTCAATGAGATGTTGCATGAGATATTGCAGGTTCCTTAAGACCTTTTCGACATACGGTCATTGCAAGATCTGCTGATTCAAAGCCAAAGGCAGATATGAATGTCAGGTTGATGTTTGCAGGGGGGGAACTTAAAATGTCGAACAAGTGTTTGGCTTTTACATTCCCTTAGATGCCCTTACAGCCTGATGATAAATGGCTGAACTCTTTGTTGAACTATGAGTCAGGAGCATGGAAGCGTGAGTTTTAATTAGTGAAAGTAAGATGAAAAATACATGCATTTTGATTTACAGGGTGTACAGATGAGTTTGGCACAAGTTCAGTCCATTTCCTCTCTGGAGCCGTACCGGTTGTACCATTTCAGAGCCAGATCCAAATTCAGCACCGGCCTGTGGAGTCAGTGGAGCACACATGTTTCCAGCTGGACTGAAGAGGAGGGTAAGCAAAACACCTGTGTGAGCCTGCTGCTCTGTTCAAAGAGCCTACCTGTGTGTATTTTTGCACTTCCTGCATGAAAATACCTCTCATTCCGTCAACACGCAAATATATCTGAACGCAGTATCTACACTGTCTCTGTGACAGTTTATCAATGCCAGCTATCAGATAACGCAGCAATGTTTCCTTTCATTTGGGTTTTTTATGCAGTTATCAGCTCGCCACCGGCAGCCCTCAGGATACTCAGAAACCACTGAAACAGGCTTCATTGGGTTGTGATGAGAGCAAAATCATTCATTAGCGACGAGACATAGTGGCTCTCACTGAGTCTAATATATTAAACATTGAGCCAGAGAGAAGAGTAGTCAAGTTATAAAGAGGATAGTGATGGTTCATGGGAAGTATAGCTGCATATTCATAATGCTGATGGTGTGAAGATAAGCAGGTTTCTGCAAGTATGTCTAAGCCTCTGTATGAATGTGCAGCAGTGGCATTATCAGCTCTCTGGAAGCAGGCAACATCAGCAGAAGTAGAGCAGAAAAAGCTGAATGGACATGTTTGGTAAATCTTGTCCTAACCCTGGACATTTCCTTTGTCAAAGCATGTATAGAACACATTGTTTACAATTGGGAGTCCATCGTCAATCCAGTTGGCTGCTGGTTTCATTCAGGTCAGAACCTGAATCAGAGATTACAGAGATTTGAAACCAACTTGAGGAAGCTAATTTGACACAATAAAAAAATTAGTTTCCTTGTAGCATCCCTCAGACACTGAGCGTGGGTGGGGGGGCTTCATCCCTCCATCTGATTAAAACTGCACTTCTGGCCAGGAAAGAAGCAGAGCAGTGTCAGCGTTGACCTGGCACCAGGTGTGCATCATCCTCCTCGATGGTGCCAAAGAGGGCAACCAGAGGGTTAGGGTTCAAATTTGAGGATTTAGGATAAGGTTCAGAAAACATCCTTCCAGTATTTTCCAAGACTCAGACATGTCCAAAACATGTGATTAAGGGAAGCCTCACAGAAAGGGATTCACATGTGGGCAAATGCACAAAAGTTTGACTTCAGACCAGTGGGCTCTTTGCACAACCTTGAACTGTAGTACACATTTTCATTTGGGTCCCATTTCTTTTGATCTCATTAAATCTAAATGTGCTGGAAAGTATTTAGGTGGAACCTTTTCTTTGCCTCAAACTGAGCTTCCAACGTGATGTTACGTATGTTAAGTGTCAGTGAGTGATTTAACCATCGACTGTATACGGACAGTGGACAAAACCACTGTGACATCAACCTCCAGTTTGCAGATTACCATTTAAAAGCCTTGAGTTTGGCGTTACGGTCATTACCATCATGTTTTTGTTGGAGCCAGAAGTATTTAGGGCTTAATTTATGCCAAGACCAACACCTATTTGACTGGATCCGGCAATCAGCATTTGTTTTTTCTGTTGAAGTTAGTCACAAATCACTTGTTTGGCTATTTTATATGTAGTTTAAATCTGATTTCAAAAGAAAAAGAGAGAGAGAGACAGATAGGTAGCGTGAAAGTGTGAGTTTTGTGTGCGTCATGTGAGGTTTTTTTTAGCAACTGCTATTTGAATTAGGATATGATACTGACTGTACGCAACAAGGACAGAATTGGTAACATATTGGTCATAATTACTGGTCCAGCACAACACGTTTCAATAGTTTTCCAATAGCACTTGAACTCACCATCAGGGAAGTAGTGCATGCACGTACTTTACCATGTGACTTTAAAATAACTTTTAGCGGGTATAAAAGAAACAGGATGTTCATTGCTGTGGTTGTTCTCTCAAGCAACCTGCAAGTATTTGTGTACCTAAATGTATGTGTGGATGTTTACATTGATTCAGACAGTGCAGCGTTTCTTGGAAGTGTTAGTCATTGCCATCAGACTTGAGTTCACATTGGAAAGTTCGTAAGCATTACATCACAGACTTACACCATCACTTAGGAATAACTTGAAGAAAAAAATAACAAAGATATTTTTAATGTCTCACTCATTCATCTGTAAATGTTGTTTTAGCTCCTGCCAAAGAGCTGGATGTGTGGTACGCTGTACCTGCCTCCAACTTCACATCCCTGAGACTTTACTGGAAGGTAAGTTTAAAATTTTATCAAGAGGTCGTCCATGTTTGTTTTTCTGCTGAGCATTTCTCAGTAGTTCAGATCATGAGTGACTGTAAAGAACAAAACAGTGCTGTGCAGTTTCATGAGTCTGAGGGTTTGTCGTCTCCTTGTGTTCTCCCTCTCTCACATTGTCTGTGTGGGCGTGCAGTGTCGTCTCCTTAGTAACACTCTGATCTTTCTGCTTCTTTCTTTACAAATTAAAGGTCAACCCTTGACCACTTCTGAGGTGTTACACCTCACACACAATTTGTCACACACACCCAACCACATTTACACACACACGCATTCCCTTACCATTTAGCTGTTTTTTAATGTCAAACATGTATTCATTTTTATTTTATTTGGTTCATGTGTTTTTTGCATTAGAGGCACATTGAACCTCCATTGGATGAAATGTGCTGGAGACATAATATGACTTGATTTACCTTGACTAACACACACACACACACACACACACACACACACCTAGTCATTTAACGTCACATAAAGACAGTGAGAGTTAGTGAAACCTGACGGCAGACACCACAGTTTCAGTTTACAAGAAAAGAGGAGCTGAGCAGAAATGGCGTTTCTTACTTGCTGTTCTTGCAGTGTGTTGATTTATTTAAACATATGCTGTTTCTTTTCTGACAACGAAAGTAAACATATAGTGCAAAACTGAATGATTTACTAAAAAAATGTTCTCTGACTTCAGGAGGCGAACATTTCCATGGCTAGAGGCAAAATCATAGAGTACAAAGTCAGAGTAGACAATCCAAACTCTGAATCGGTCTTCAGTGCTAACGTCAGTGCTGATGCCAGGAATTACTCAGTCCCATTTTGTGCCAACTGTCAAGTGACAGTGTGGGTTTGCAACTCCAAAGGGCTGTCCCCTCCTTCCAGACTCACAACCCAGCAGACAAAAGGTAAAAAAGCAAAGTTGTTCTGAGTTAATTCTTGTTTATTTACACTAAATAAAAAAGTTAATTTTCTCCTGTGGTGAAAATAAAGGAGTTCACCTAGTAACACCTTCACTTACTTTTTCAGCCAAGCCGTTTCAGGTCGTGCAAGAAATTGCAGGCAACCACAGTGTCGCCATCTCCTGGAGAAAGCCTGAAACTGCACCTCCACATGCTGCACATGTAGTGGAGTGGTACCCGGTGGGCCACAAACTGGAGGAGCTCAGATGGGTCAGACTGAGCAGGAACGACCACCATGCTGTTATCACAGGTGGGACCTGCAGAGTTACAGTAAATACATGGGAATTAACACACCTTCATAATATTTTTTTCTGGTTTACATGGACACCAATATTCCGACCTGACGAAGACAATACTCTAAGACACTGCCATGTGAACAGCATTTTCTGATTACCTTACTCTAAATAAGGTCATAGTCGGAGTAAGCAATAATCGAATTAATACATGTGAAGTATTCCAGTTTTTGTCGCATTTTTGTTCACATGTATACACCTCAATCGCACTATGCCGTCCCATCAGAGTTTTTGCAACAGTGACGCATGTTGTTGCAGAAGTTGTATCTGTCGTCTGTGTGCATGCAGTGTTAAAACTGAAAATAACAGCTTGAAGTTTTTGGAAAAGTAGAAAAGAAAAACTCAAAAGGTGAAAAGGTAGCAACATGTTCCACTGTCGTGTTGTCGTTGTTGTTGTTGTTGTTGTTGTTGTTCGACTTTTGGTTTCAGGTCCTGCCAGAATATTGGACGCATGGCGTGTGTTTCAGGAGTCATTAAGCAGGCTACACTGTGTAACATGTAAAAGGGAATATGAATGGAATATTCTATAAGCAACTCATGTAAACACCTTAATCGAAATATTGTCTTATTTAGAATAAGCTCAATAGAGTGCCTAAGTAATGCCCCTCTACTTCCGGGCCATGGGGCCTTATGCTGAAAAAATATGAACAGTGGTCAGTGGAGAGGGACTTTTTTTTTTTTGATCCCATTTGACTTGTGCTCTGAATTACACATATGACGGTTGGCAATTTAAAAGATAATTTTTCATATAAAGAAAGTCTAATTTTGTCATCAGTCAGTGAAGAAAAATGTTTTTTGTGAGACCACTCGGTGAACTACATATCTTGTCTTGGACAATACATGTCATCAACACAGACACGGCCGTCAGCTCAGCAGATTTCACGCGTTTTTCCAGGACGAGGTGAAAATCATCATAAATCGCCTCATGCTGAGAGCTGCAGCTACTCAGAGGGAGAGTTAGTCGGTTCTGTGAGTCAGAGGAGGGAAGATGATACGACATCAGTTATGGTGACTGGTGTTGTCGTCTTTATAATTCCGTATTTTCACAAGCTAATACATCGACTGTTTGACGACAAACAGATTTTCTTCACATGAAAAATTATCATTTAAATTGATGAACATCATATGTGTAATTCAGAGCACAAGTCAAATAGGATCAAAAGTAATTTTCCTTTCCCCATTGACTGCCGTCCATATTTTTTCTGTACTAAGGTCCCACGGGGTCCACCAGAGGGGGTGTGACTCAGGCACTCTATAGTCGGATAATCACGGCCCATGCAAACATAGTCAGTGCTGCTTTCAACCATCTTCCTTTGTGCAGGTATTGAGCCATTCGAGTGTTACGAGGGAGCTGTGAGTGTTCTCTATGATGATGGATCAGTGAGTAGGACCAGATTTACAGGTGTCACCACTTTGGAATCAGGTAAGATATAAAAACAGCTAATCACTGTATATTCAAGAAGTCATCGTTTTTGTTGAAAGTTATCATGTTGAACAGTCTTATGCTTGTTGTTGGCAGCTCCAGCAGCCTGCCCACCGGTCCTAGAGGCTGAGGTCAAGGGAAACAAAGCAAAAGTGACCTGGCTGGCGATTCCCAGAGGTCTGCGTGGAGGCTGTATCACCAACTATACCATCTATTTAGAGAGGGACAGCCAAGAGTATCGTAATTGTAAGAACAATTTATTTATTAACTTCACTAAAACATCTTACACAGGATGTGATGTGGTGTTCTCTTTAGATACAGACAGTCACAAGAGTAACCTTTCTTACAATAATGTGTATTTCAGATTCTGTACCAGCATCAAAGAGTATGCATACTATCAAAGATCTGTCTCCAGCTGTCTACAGCGTGTGGGTGACTGCTTCCACCGCTAAGGGAGAATGCCGCGCAGGTCGAAAGGTCAAACGGTTCTTCATCCAGCGTAAGCAACTTTCCAAGCTTGAGAAATGTGCTTTTGAGCTTTCTCTCTAAGAGTAAGAGGATTCCCAACAAAGAAGGTCTGGCAACAGTTGTGACTTTTACAGTTTGTTGTTTGTGGAGATTAAACAAACATGACATAAAGTGTTAATTATTGAGGGAAAGAGCTGCTGGTAGGTGGACTTTGTTGGACAGAGTCAAGCTAGCGGTTTCCCCCTGCTTTCGTTATGTTAAACTAAGCTATCTGCAATGAGTGGGTGTGTATTTTCAAAAGTTAAACAATTATTTAACCCTGGATGAATACAGATCTAATGGTTATATTTGTTTCACACCATCATCTGGCTGTAGTTGGTCATTTTTCCCTTTAATACAGCATAAAGTTCGGACTGCTGAAGCCTCAACTTTAGATAAACATTTTGTAGTCATTTTCGTGCAAAACAAGGACTGGATATTTTGTCCCATGAGTTACACTGAAATCACATCAGGGGATTTTTTTACTGTAGACTGGCTGTACAGTCACAGCTCTGATTGAAAAAAAATAGAACTGCTTATTTCAATTAACTGAAACATAAAGGCAACAGTATTATAGCCCTGATTTCACTGAACGGTACAGTTCGCTTTGGTACAGTACAGTACACAATTATTATTATTATTTACCAAATAACTGTACTGTGCCTATTTTGGTCCCCCTTTCGCCCCAAAGGGTCTGAAGAGGGAGGAGCTACACACACTGCAGTCCGTTGACTACGAGCAGGCAAAAAGCTGTTTTTAAGTGTTGTCGCAGAACTGTTATATCAATTCAGTGAGGTCAAAGACTTTTTAGGCAAGAATGTTACCATGCAGATTTAAAATATGTTCTCAGTTTATCCAAATAACACTTGTTTGTATATCAGTCACAAAGTTTTCAGACTTGCGAGGAGCCGCAGATTACGACCTGCCAGTGCAACCCTACGTCTTACACGTTCACCCTGGAGAGAAAATAAACTGATGAACTGACGATCTGCGCGGAGATTAAGCGCTGGCCGTAATATTTTGTAGCTTTTTAAAACATGACACAAAAATGAAAGGACGTCTTGCCGCCTTTTCACATCGATTCCTTGCCATAAGTTGAACGTTGCCGGTGGAAAAAAAAAACATTTTATTCACTGAGCCACTAAGATACATCTGAAAATAGAACATTTTATTGGATGTTGTTTAGTGCATGAGTTACGCCATAAATTAAATGCCACCTTAAATGCCAATTTGACAACTTGAGGAGGTTTTACATATATATCGCATGAACTTCAAACATAATTCATTTGCTTTTGCCTCTCTTGCATGATGACGTTCACTTAAGTAACTATTTTTACTTCAAAAACTTTATAAAATGCACATGAATTTCTACAGTTTATGCAGATGAAATATTTTCATGAAATATTGGCAGTTACGGTGCACTCCGGCAGTAAGGGCACAGCTGGCAGTGGAAACATAAACCGGGGGGGGGTACCATTCCAAAGAATACCTTACCGTACCAAACTGACCTGTGCCACTCAGTGGAAACCAGGATTATCTGAGCCCTTTGGCTTTGTAACCTCTTTTCTTCAAATGAGTCTGAAAGTTTTTCTTGACTTTGGAAACAGACAAAAAAAAACTGAACTCAGTGTCCACTTACCAGCTTTTTCTGCAACCACATCTAATGTTTTTTTCTAAGCACATGCTCTGCAGTCAACAATGACAACACTGTTTGTAAGACAACCTAAAAAGGTTTCACCATGACAGCTCTTGCTAATTTCTTCTGACAGATATAAAGGCTGTATGTGTTTGAACTGACTGTTCCTGAGGAGCAAAATGTACAATCTTAGATCTCGCTTTCTCACTGTCATTGTTGCAGAGGAGACACACATATTCCTCCTGATAGTGGGTGGAGTCATCTCTGTGATGGGAATATTAATGATGTGTCTGTGCCACAGTCCAGCGGTGAAGCAGAGGTACAGGAGCAGAAATCACACAATTTTTTCCCGAAATAAATGCAACAGTAAAAATAAATTGTTGTGTTGCACTAAATGTTTCCATACCATGCTGTTCAGCAGTTTTTCCACTTTTCCCTTCAGGGTCTGTGTGTTTCTCCAGTGCCTCATACCTGATGATGTGCCAGATCCTGCAAACAGCAAATGGGCAAAAGAGTGCATCCAGGAGAAGGTGACTGTGCACAATTAGATCAAATGCAAACTACTATGAATTGCAGCTCGCTCTTCAAAGTTTAAACCAGTATCTCCCTTCAAAACAGGGCAAGATGAACCTCCAGCTGCAGCTGGGTGACTCCAGTGGAGCTGAGGAAGAAGAGCCCATCCTGGTGGATGTTGAGGAGCTGCCCCAGTCGAGCAGCGACATCCCACCTACAGACATGACCTCGCAGCTTCCTCCTCACAACAGCCTGAGCCCTTTGACGGAGCCAGACACAATAATCTCCCCTCTGACAACTTACATCAAGAGCTTCTCCCACGACTCAGACTGCTCGGACCAAACGCAGACCTCTCTGGACACGAATACAACTGTCGACTACATCTCATCACACGGGATGGGAACTATGGACGAAGAGGATCAGGAGGAGGACGAGGAGGACAACGAAGTAGAATTTGCAGAAATGCTGGGTTTCCTCCCCAGTCACAACATCGTCCTAGGGTCGCCAGGGTTTGGAGGGAAGTTGACTCTGGATGCAGTCAAAATCGACTGCAATGACTTTCTTGAGAGAAATTTTTAGAGGAAAAACTGATAAACCCAAGAAATGAGACAAATTGACCTAAATTGGTGACTGGATTCTACATTTTTTAATGAATCTTACTGAGATGTCCATGAACTACCTCCTTGCTGACTGAAATCAGAACTGAAAGGAGAACAGCTCTCTTACTGAGGTCATCCAGGGCTGATATGCAGCAATAATATTTGACTGAAAAAGTGCCTTTGTTTTCTTTTCAGGCATTACTATTGTTTCTCTTCAGAGCAGCACTGGACACACTAATACCATGACCAAAGTGAACACAGTTAAGGCCACAGTGGATTAGAATTGTCTTTCCTGTTGCTGTGAACAAGGCATCCAGATGCTGACAGCATCACTGGACCCTTTTTCACAGCAAATATTTTAACATGTCACAGTAGGAAAAGCACAGGTGTTAATCAGTATCAAGTATCAGGAAGTCACTATAGTGCTGCACTGAGGCACCTGAATGGAATTCAGCCATCATTTATTTTATTAAAACACCAGTGCTGTCGTGACAAAATGTCTCCTGTCGCCTGTAAAAGGACAAATGAAAATGAAAACTCTATTACAGCCCAGCATTGTTCACCATCCTGTACATTGGCTGTGCCTTTAAATACCATACATCTACGCTACCTCAGACTTTGCTCATAATACAGTAGGAAAGGTCAGCTAACTGCCTCTCAGAATTGGTAGTGGTGCAAACTGGCTTTGCTGCATGATGACAGATGATTTTTTACTTTGCAGAAAACCAGACTCTTGATTTAGCCATCGCAACTCTGTATAAACGTTTTTTAGATACTTTGAAACTAAAGTAAGAGTTGACAGCCATGTTAGCAGCTCAGGACAACAGAGCCATAAGATATAAACACGAAGAAGCCGCCTTTGCTGCTGCTTCCCATTAGAACGACACATCAGCACGACCGCCATCCTACATCGAGGGAAGCTGTGTCTACGGACTGCATTAGTCAGTGGAGGCAGAGGTCTATCAACTAGCGCCTGACCAATGTGGGATTTTTGTGGCTGATACCAATAATTGGGAGTGTGACAATTCTAGTATCCAATATATATCAGCTAATATTGTACATATGTAATATCTGCTGAATGTAGTTATCAATACTTGTGACAAAGATATGTAATGTAATCTGACATCTTAAACTTCAATCCAAACTTCAGTTCACCAAAGTGTAAACACTTCACTGTTTAAATAACGAGCCCCAAATGACTTAATTCCACCATTTTAAATCACAGGTTCAAGCATTTTTTCCAGCCTTTAAAGCACTTTTGCAGATAACGATATAACTGCAACGGCCTAATATTGGCCAACCGATACATCAGTCAGGCCCTACTATCAACGATTAAAATCATCATAACTCACTGAATTTACAACCAGTTTTCCAGATGTTTGGTTTGTTACAAATGGCTAACACTTATTTGTGATAAATGATACTTG
>JAPZDX010000020.1:22447617-22460731 GCA_029783625.1 Naso annulatus | reverse complement strand
CTTGTTTCAATGTAGGAAATGCCAAAAAAGGATTAGCAAACTTATCAAACTGTTCTATGTTTCAAACAGCATCCCAACTTTTGGGGGGGATTCGGGGTTGCATCATACAGAGCCCCTAAAGTCCTGAAAGGTGATTTTTTTTTTCCCTCCTCTTCTACAAGATAATTTTGGCAGGTTAATCTGTGTAATTGCTGTAAACAAATAAATACTAGGCTGCCACATGTGTGTAATGTACAAGATAATTATCCTGTGCACACAAGAAAAAAAATAATCACCTTTCGGGACTTCAGGGTCTCCGTACTATCACATACATCTGAAGTCAGAATAAATACAGCTATGTAAAATATATACAGTACAATTCAACAACTATTACACTAAAAAAAGTTCATAAAAACAACACTGATATAGAAAATCTAATACAGTCAAATTAGGAAAATGTACACCATTGTATGGGGATGGGAAATGTGCAAAATGTACAAGATTAGCTCGAGGATAAAACACCCTCGTTACAGTGATTCATTTGCTAATGAGCGTCTGAGGAGAGTGATCAATAATGAGTCTGTTAATCTTCGGAGAGGCTTTGCTCCTGACAGCCAGCTGATGAGGAGGAGCAGAGCCACAGCGCAGACGAGGAAGATGCCGCTCTCCGCTCCCGTGTGTTGCTTCATCGTGCAGGGAGAAACGTGTGTTGTGAGTCACGGGTGCTTTTAGAGGATCCCACCAGGAGAGGTCACTCCGGACTCTTGTTCTTTTGTTCCAGCTTGAGTTTGAGCTCAGACAGCGCTGCCAGAGGAACTGAAGCAAAATCAGACAATAAGAATTTATCATGACAAAAAAATAAAATGACACAGAGCAGAGGACGGTGGCTCAGTGAAGCAGTGGGGACTTACTCTGCCCGAGACTGTCTGAGTGGGGTTTCATCCTCAGATCCTTGATGTTTGTGGAGGAGATGGACATAGAGGAGGAGGAGGAGGAAGAGGGTGTAGAGGAGGAGGAGAAGGAGGGGGCGATGTTAGCAGAGCCCCATTTTCTGGGAGCAGCAACCGGAGGCATTATAGCTTTCTTTGGAGCATTTCTCTCCGGTGCTGTGGAGGATCAAAACACACAGTTATTCAAGGTAATGAAAAAAGAAGTTATGAATGAGACAAAGGAAACCCAAAATCACTGTGAGCTTCAGATATTTAAAGCCGAGACAGAGGGAGGGACGAACCTGGTGGTGGAACAGCTGGAGAATCTCCCTTCTTATCTTCTTTCTCCAACACTGTTTAAACACACACTTTAGTTAGCAACAGCGATGGAAAAAATGAAGTCACACCAGTTTATGTTTGCAGGGCAGAAGAAGAGCAAATGGCAAGAATGATTGACGGATTGATTGATTGGACTCACACTTGTCATTCAGATATATGTGCTCTTCTACATAAAGTGCAGGCGCTGGTTCAGGAATCGGGATTCTTGGAGCTACTGGAGCACAAAACATGTAATTAAAATTATTACAACATTAAGAGACCAAAAGATATAATTACTCAAGTGAACAACTCCCGCTGTCACTTTGCCGATGAGAGAAGTCATGTACAGTCCAAACTACAGCAGGTTAAATACAAGTTTTGAAAACGAACATAAACAATACAAATAAATGTCTGATGAATGTAGATAAACATGAAGCTTATTGACCGAATTAGCGCCATTAGACTGAAATAGCTCAATGACTATTGGATGGATTAATCACCTAATGATTTAAAAAACTTGTGTCAACTTTCATCTGGCACCATTAGTTTCACTCTGTTGAACACTTTGCTTTATCACCAAAGAGCTGCAAAACTAATCAGCGATATTTTCTACTCTTCCTGTACTGTCTAGAGCTAATTAGGGCTGGGCAATATGGTCTAAAAAATAAAATCTCAGATTTTTTATACCACTTTTGATTTTTGAGTTCAAATTCAAGACAGAAGAATTAGTTAAGATTTGTTGTTTTTATTTCAAACAAACATGAATTTCCCTATTGAGAATAAAGTGCAAACGCAGCTTTAACCAGATTAAACCTTTTCAAATGAAGGTTTGATCAAACAGAGATGAATCCCCCAATTTGGGGTTAAGAAAGTACCAGCCTAAATTTTACCAAACTTTACTTATAAAAAAAAATAAGAGCCCAGAGCTGAGGGCTCTAAGCTATCATATTTATCCTAATTATAGGGAAAATCGATTTTCACAGTTTTCATTTTTTAACATTGTCCAAACAAATTTATCCAAATTTTGTTTTAAATTGATTTATTGCCCAGCTCTAGTGCTAATCAGCAAACAGTGGCATGCTAACAGGCTGAACTAAGATGGTAAATATGCAAACAGGCTAAACACTAGCATGTTAGCCTTTAGCTTAAAGCCTACAGAGCCAAAAGCATTACAGTCGAACAGTGTTTCCCAACACTGGGGTATCAACCAAGACAGATCTGAAGGGTCACTAGATGGTTAAGAAGAGCGGAAATATATCTGATTCATCAAGTCCAGTTCAAGTTTAAAGACTTTTCTGTCATCTCTGCTTATTTCAAGTAAATGACTAGAAAATAAAAATTGAATAGCTTTAGTAAATCACAAAAAGGTCACTCTTTAGTTCAGCGAACAAAATGCTCAAATGCAACAAGTGAGAAGGGTCTCAAGCAGACATTTCATCGTTTTCAAGGCGTTTTTGAGCCACTGCTGTTCAGTTTTAGTTTTGTTAATATTTGCTTGAGTTACAAAGTCCAAAGCAAAACAAAACTCTGCAGAGGAATTTCTACCCGCTGCACAAAAGGCTCTAAAACAAGCAAACGGTGAGTGACTGGGGGGTGTGGAGCACCCACGCCTCCACAGAAAAACTTCAGCTTCACCTCAGTTGTTTGAAAATCTTTGATCAATATTCTCATAAATTTGAAGCAACAGTTATGCACATCTGCTGCTACAAAGTATAGGAACCACCCACTTAAGATATGTAGTTTTTCCAAAAAGTGCAAATAAAAGGCTTTGTTATTTAACATATTTGTTTAGGGTGCCCTTGTTTATTTGATTTGCATCATAATGCGAAAAATTAACTTTAAAGTTATCTTGAGGTCACTGTGATTTGGAAACATTCAGATAAAACCACACAGCTTCAAAGGTGGAATTTCCAGATACCTGCATGCGTCACAGAGACACAGCAAACAGGTGTGGCAGGCAGCGCATGTAGTGTTTTGTTGCTGAACTTGTATGGTTTCATGTTAGCGTGTTTTTGTATTCATGGACACTGTACCTAGTTTAGGGGGGACGACACTCGGTGGGACGGGGACTGTCTTGGCTTGCTGAACGCTTTTCTCTCCATTTTCATGATCAGATTGAATAAAAGCTGTAAAAAAAACAAAAAAAAAAGTCTCTTCAGTTAGTCATGCATACCTTTGGGAAAAAAGTCTAGAAATTGGTGTTTGGAAAAATTATTAGAGTGTTAAAAAGGTGATGCTACTTAAGTATTAAGGGAGAGAGCAAACGAAAGAAAAGAGAGAAAAATAAACTGAGAGGAAAGTGCAGTGATGAAAAGTTTTGTACGTACAGATACTTTTCTCATACGTCTCTTCCATGATAAGAGGAATTAAAACTCTGTCTGTTTCTTCCACTAAATAGTTGATCACATCGTGCAGCGTGGCACAGGGGACCTGCACACAAAACAACTTCCTTTAAAACTGTAAGAGCAATAAAAAATAAATCCAACACACCCAATGAACACAAATGCAGAAGAAATATGACTGTTCAAACAACTGAACTGACGTCATGTGACCTGTTTTATGGCCGTCTGAGTGTTTACCGGTGCTTTTCCAGGAGGTCATGTGCTAATATTAATCTGGACTTCATCTCCCCTCTCACCTGAACAATTAAACTCCACCCATCAAAGGCAACCGGTTCTTTCTTACTGTATCTCACTTGTTGTACGTTAATATAAACCAGATTTTTTTAATACTTACAGGATTGTCCACGTCAATGGTGAAGCCCCCGCCATCTTTACGGGTCACAAGGTAGTGTTTGAAAACAGGGCTGCAGGAGAAAAAGAGAGGGAGGAATGAGAAACACAAAGAACGACGGGCAGCAACATCATATTTGCAAAGAGAAGACAGATGTAATCCAATTCTTTGCATTTTTGGGTGGGACTGATTTTTCTGCCAAAACATCCCAGATTAAGGTGCTGCTCTCAATCAATCAAATTTTATTCATGCAGCACCTTTTAAACAAATCAAACACAGTTAAAAGTGCTTTACAGTTTGGAAAAAAACAAAGAAAACTACAACACAGGAAATACAGAGACTAATGCACACTGAGCGATAAAATATAAGTGGTTAAAGATAAAATAAATATATAAGTAAGATAAAACCATGATAAAAAAGACATAACAATAATAAAATATGGCAAAAAATTGAGAACAGTCTACAATAAAGTCTACTAATAAAAAATAAAAGTATATAAATTTAAACACAAGCAATAAAATCTAGTTAAAACACACAAAAAAGGATAAAAGCTTATAAAAGAATAAGTAGAGACGAAACAGACGAAGAAGATTTTTGCATTAACTGTTCAGTAATATTAACTTAAATGTTTCATGCTTTATTAACTTAAAAAATCCTTATTTTCTTTAAAAAGCATGACTAACGCTCATTTATTTAATGTATGTAACAGTGAAAATTGGCAAGTAAATTAAAAAAATGCAAAAAGACACATTCGGTTTCGGTTTTTGGCCAAGTGCTTCATGGTTTTCGAATTTCGGTTTCAGCGACAAATTTTCATTTCAGTGAATCCCTAATTTTTAGTTTATGTTTGAAAGTATCAGTATTTCCTCTCAGATCCTCCAGCAGGCTGTTCTCACATTTCACAGCCTAATGGTTGAAAACAGCATCACCAAATGTTTCTGTTCTACTTCATGGAACAACTAAAAATGGAGAGCGGGAGGATCTGAAGGGCCTTGCTGGTTCATAAACCAAAAGCATCTCTGACATGAAGGCCAGGCCATGCAGTGCTTTGGTATCAGTGATGTTTTAAAGAGTCAAAGTGTTTCACTGATGTTAAACTTTGTCGACCATTTTATCATCACTATCGTATTGCTGCAGTGTACAATGCCCAAATTTATTTATTTGTATGTTTATTTGAACATACATATCGCTCTTTTTTTATTCCTGTTCTGTGTGTAGCCTAAAAAAAAAACAACTTTCCTTTCGTTGTGCAACCTTGTGTTGTGTGGGTGGGTGTGTGCATACCTGTCAAGGTCCTGTCTGGTGGTGACGGCAAAAGAGTTTTCGTCTTTCCGAGGCCTCAGCAGCAGGTTTCCTCTTTCGGCTTCTCTCTCGAGCAGCAGCGTTGCCTCCAGACGGGACACATCATAGTAACAACTGCAGGAGGCCAGAAAACACACAAAACCTGCCATCATTCATTTAAAACAAACTTTAGCGGGTTATTAAAAGGCAAAGCTCCCAGACATGCAGAGTTTGTCTTTGCCAGAGGATGCTGCAACAAAAGGAAAAAAATAAGCGCGTAATCTGCAAAAGTTGTTTGAAATTTTATGGTTTTTGTTCACATTTCTGGACCGATAAAGGAGCATGTTGTGTTTAGTTTATCTGAAAATCTAATCTAAAGATACACAGTTTTCTCTGCACAGCCCCATTATGTTTATCCAGTGATGCTTGCATAGAAAGATTTAGAAAACCTTTTGCATTTCTCAAATATCCATTTTGGTCATAAATCATCATCCTTTGACCCTGAGTGTCGAGTCTTGCTCATACTCACGCTGGCATCTCTGACTGGAGGCTGATGTCAGGGCTGGAGCTGGTAACTGCAGGTGTTGGGACAGTTTTTAATCTTTCATTTTCCATTTCAATCGCCTCTCTCAGCATGTGGATCTGTCCCGGCAGCAGGTTGAGGGAGGCAGGCACCGACAGCTGCAGGGAGACAGTTTCTGTTTGAAATTATCTCTGCAAATCATGGATGCAGTTATCTCTGTTTGGCCTGACATTAGATTCATCTAAACATCA
The DNA here is from genome assembly GCA_029783625.1 of Naso annulatus. Lineage (NCBI taxonomy): Eukaryota > Metazoa > Chordata > Actinopteri > Acanthuriformes > Acanthuridae > Naso > Naso annulatus. The sequence continues at coordinate 22,454,717 of JAPZDX010000020.1, read as the reverse complement.
ATCTCTTGAAACTATTTTAAGATAAAAACACTCTTTATTATTAGGTTACATGTAAATTACCACAAACCTTCACAACAGAGTGAATGTAGCCCTTCCACAGCTCTCGAGCCTCTGCATTGGGAACCTGTAGAGACACAAGAGAGGAGAAAACTGAGATAAAGATGAATAATTCTGAGGTGCCCTGGTTCAGCAGCGGCCCAGGTTCGATTCCACCCCGAGGCCTTATGTTGCCTGTCATTCCCTCTCTCTCTTTCCTCCATTTCCTGTCCACTTTGCGGCTGTCCTATCTAAAAATAAAGGCACAAAAGCCAAAAAATACGTATAAAACAGAGGAAGAGTTCTTTGCAAAAACAAATATTTCTGTTTGGATTTTTTACAAATTATGTATTTTTATTATAGGCTATTTTAATTATTTTATTGTTTTATATATATATGCATTTGTTTATTCAGCTTGGCAAAATTTTTATTGTACTAAATTATATTTTTTGTGTGTGTGCACTCCAAGCAGTGTCAGTGAAAATTGGTTTTCAATTAATTTTTAAAATGGCTTTTATTTCTTTTTGCAAATGAACTCTTCTCTGAAAGGATGATTTCAGAGTTGTTCCAATACCACAACCAGTATCACAAAACGCCTCTGTTTTTGGCAAATATTCTGCTAGTGGTATTAGTGAGTACACCAGTCTGGGCACTGATCCAATATCAGTGATTTATTAGCCGCTCATCGGCTCCTTGACAGTTAGCTTAGTTAGCTCTGACTGACATCATATTTTTAGATTCTAGTTTTTAAGTTGCTGTTGCATAACTTTTTTTTTTTTTTTTTTAAATTTTAAGCCCTCTAAATTATGATTCAAGCTTATGTTTGAAAGTGATTTTGTCACAAGATTCAACACATGGCGTGAAGTCTAGCTGACAGTGTTCAACAAATATCAAAATGGACTCATCACGGTCACATGCCTCTGTGACGAAGGGGAGCTGTTTGCAATTTTCCTCCCCATTCACTTGAATTGCACTTACAAATATTGTGAAATAAAGCATAAGTACAATTCAATGAGCCTGTTCAATACCAGATGTTTATATATATTTATTGTCTTCGGAATGGTTGTGTTTTATTTTCTCAAAAAGTGTTTGTATTAGCTAGTGCGCATCAATTTCAAAAGATTTCTGTCTGAGAGACTGGATCAATTTCCATTTAAAAATGATAATTACATAAAAACTAAGCACTGAAATAACAAACAGAACCAGACCGACTTGATCTGCAGGTTATTTAATGTATAAATATCATACTGTATTTGAAACTTTCAATTTTAAGTGCATTTGTTTTAGCTTGTAGCTTTTCAATTCAAGTGAATGGGGAGAAAATTTCAAACAGCTCCCCTTCGACACAGAGGCATGTAACCTTGGGGAGCCAATTTTAATATTCGTCGAGCACACTGACATCTAGACTTTACGCCATTTATTGAATCTTGTGACAGAATCACCTTAAAGGAATTGTTATTTTTCTCTAAAAATATTGGCTGCTACGCAAGTTTGGGTATCAGAATTGGTATCAGGGAGGAAAAAATGGTGTCAGAATATTCAATTTTTATTTATTTTAAACTTGAGTACTAGAAAGAACTCAGATAATAAAATATATGCACAGTAAATCTCTTGATGATTTCCATATTATCTATTTCCTCACAGTGAATTTGACATTTCCATCCTTCATCTGGAGGTTGAGTCTGGCTGCGTCCAAGTTTCGATCCTGGCTGTAGTCGTCTGTTACTGAGATCAATCCACTGAGATCCAGTTTCTCGACGTACTGGAGAAACACACACATACATGAATTTAGGTGTAATTCCAAAGCATTATTTCCTTACATGTCTCTTATATGAACCCAAATCCCTGTGATTACTTACATCAGTGTCTCTCTTTTCATTGAAGAAGAACAGCATGTTTCCACACAGAGACGTCCACAGTTTCCGAGACGTCTGCGCACACAAACACAGGAGGGAGGATGAGATGTAAAATCATGGGAAATAAAAGAAGACAGACTTCTAATTGTGTTAAAGGTCACAAAGAGAAAAGGAGGAAGATAAATGCTTCAGTCAGGTGACATTTTTTTGGATTGGACTTAATGAGTCAAGCTTTTGTCACAACAACAGAAACTCGTGAGATATTAATAGCAACGTTTAGAAAAACAATTGAAAGGGAATCAAGGTTAGTGTGTCAGCGGATTAATGAAAAGTGTAGGTGCTTAAGTTGTGAGTACTGCATGAATCAGAGTTTGTGATCACTGCTGTCTGCTTAAGGTCAAAGCCGCAGTCAGCGCTGTGCATTACACACATTATCTGAATCCAAAATAACTTGTATAATATATGATCAGGCCACTTTACTGTAAATGGAGAAGCCTCCATTTGAAGGAGCCTCTAAACTAGGCACACATAACCCTGTGATGTAACTAAGACGCTGTACTTGCGTAAAAGTTCCCCTCTGCTCTTCCTCATTGCTCTCGTTGGAATGTATTTAGTTTTTTCTTATCAAAGAGGCAGAGTTGCACACAAGGATGATTATCTGCAAAGCCTGCCCGGCCAGTTCTCGTCTTTAAGTTTTCTGCCCGCCTCTGCTCAACTAATCTCTGTGGCACAGTGAGCTGTGAAGCAGTCGGACCAGTTGGAGCAGCGCAGGGGCTGCTGCAAAAACTCGAGTCAAAGTCCACACGAGTTAAGGGAAGCAATAAAAAAAGACAGACAGGTTACTATGCCAACGGAAACACCTTACATGGCTTTACACAACCGCAAGACCACTGCACGGTCTTACATTATGATTAATAAAGTAAGAAGCATGTCATAAAGTTTTAAGCACAGGCTGGTGTCAATAAATTAATGAAAAAATGATATTTATGAAGGTTATCAGCTGATGTAGAGCACAAGAAGACCATGTATTCATCAAACAGCTCCGACACATACAGCAGAAAGATGACAGGAGTGTTCAAGGAAACTGTTTAGACCCACACACACACACACACACACACACACACACACACACACACACACAGCCATCAACAACATCACACATAGGCAGTCTGTTACTGCTGAAAAACGATTAATCAACTATTCAAACAGATAAAATCAGAAATCAAGCAGCAGCTATCATAATAATCAGCTGATGATCAATTAATTAAGTCATTCTTGCAAATATAAGTATTTGCTGCTTTTTTTGGTCAAATATTACAGTCAGCTAAATATCTTCCAAGAAAGTTAGTCTGCCATACACTAGTTAGTTGATTAAATGGTGTAATGTGTATTTTATTTTGTAAGGCTTCTTCGTGTTTCTGGTAAATGTGACTTTGTATTTATTGTTACACTGTTTATTTTCAGATATATAACTGTTGCTGGTATTTTTGACGTATTTTTATAAAAATATTGATATAATTTTGTATTACGCTCACTTTGTATACTGTAGACTATTGATGCATTTTGAGAGATTTGAGAAAAATAAAGAAAAAGTAGGAAGAGATTGATAATTAGTCATAAGACTCGTGTGTATTAAGCACACCTGTAATACCTGTAATACGAACCTAAAGGAGCTTCAGGTGAAACGCGCAGTAAATGAAGTCATTCAGCGCGCGTGCGTCTGCGTCTTTTGTGACTTTAAATATCGAGTTTTTTTTGTTTTTTGTTTTGTTTTGTTTTTGGATCGCTCAGACAGTCTGAAGATGTCTGCCTCGTGTTTCATGGTCTGCTGACATTTTAAGTAAGCGATAAATTCTTTAAGTTAAAATAATCTAAAAATGATCACAAACAGCACATAGAATAATGAAGCCAAACAATCTTTGACAAAAGAAATCTTCATTTTATCGTTCACGCTTCACATCCTGACCTTCTTAGCGTGGTTTGTCAGTGGATCAAGTGGATTTTAGATTTTTTTTAAAACTATTTCTGTGATAAAATGAGTAAAAATCCACAGATTTAAAAAAAAATCCAATAGCAAAACAAGTCATATTAATCAGCTTCCTTTCATCCATTTCATGTGTTGCCAAAGACAAAACAGTCTGTCACTGACTTTGCACATTAATAACTCTCACTGTGTTTCTCTACTGGTCTACCTTATCTTTGAACGACCTCTTCTCCAGGTATCCTTCGTAGTAACAGGTTGGGAGCTGAGTCTTTGCTCGCGCTGGTCGCTTTGCCATCACGAACAGTGCAGATGTTTCAGTAAATCAGAACTTTAATCCAGATGTGACAAAGAATAAGAAGTAGAATCCACCACAGTTTGTCAGCAGGTTGTGTTTGTGCCTCCTAAAGCCCCGTGAATAAATCAGGCGAGGAAACAACCTGTCTGTCTCATGCTCGCTGCTGATTGGTCAACTTGGAGTGGGTGGGTGCTTTTAAAATATCCACAGGTGGGTATGCTGATGACGTAGTTTCCCTTCAGGGATGGAATTCACCTGCCTGCAGGCTTCACTGACCCTAAAACCAGTAAGTAATAAATAGCTAATATATGTTTGCAGGTTTTAAAAATGAACAAGAACTTTCAAAACAGAATTAAAGTCAAATGCTTTCATTCAGGCATTCGTCATTATTTATTTGTACACAAGTGTTAGGACTATCCAAAACAAGTGAAAAACAATTGAGAACAGTAAAACGTATATAACCTATTAACAGAGTACTAATAGGCATGAGTCATTACGCATTTGTAGACGTGTTCACAGCTGAGAACAATGCAAAGTCTATAAACTAAGACAGTTAGTAGGCGCTCGTTATTCAGTAGGCTATCTGTAGACATGCTAAGTGAAAAACAGCTGAGGACAATGCAAAGTCTGCAACCTTTTAAAAGAACACATTTAAGCAGTAATTGTAGATTGACCTACGTGACACGCATATTAACCATTGTTCTAAAATGAAATAGTTTGGTTTAGGCACCAAGACTACGTGGTTAAAGTTTGGGACAGACATCAGGGGGCGTGTCTTGTACTGAAGTGAAGTGGTTTGATTCTCAGCTGGACCTTTCTCTAATCTATAGCCCACATGAAATGCTTATAGTCAGTCAGCTGAATGCACGTTACTTATATTCACTGACACACTGCTGACATGCAAATTAATAGTAGAGGGACTATCAAAATAAACTGTTATTTAAATGTTATTATTATGGTAATATTAAACATATAATTATTATTATAAGTTTACTCTGTACTAGTAGGCTCACTTTTATTTCAGTGAATGATTTGAATACTTTCTTCAGTACTGCGAGTACTTTTACTAATCTTTCTGTAGAATTGCCCATCTGGTCTGAAAGAGCCAGTCAAAAATTTGAAACAAAGACGTGTAGAAAACACTGGTATTACTGGCAGTACTACTTAGACTGCAGTAACTACGTGCCAATTTGATTACTTGATTGACGTTACTGTGAGTCACGTGACGGTGTGGCGTTAACGCAACCCTGTGTGTGAGCGGCTCTGCGCTTCCTGCGCAATGTGCGCATTGTCTTCTGTCATCTTGGCACAGCAGCCTGGTTGGGGCAGGGAAAGTATTTTCTGGCATCGCCTCTTCCTCAGAAAGGTGACTGTACCACACAATGGGGAACAGGGACGACGAATATGATTTCTTATTCAAAGGTAAGCGGAACAGAAACTGCCTCCAAGTAAATCCTGTTTGTTGTTACCCTGCAAGGAAGCTGGCTAAGCGTATGTTAGCATGCCTGCTAGCCGTGCTAACGTCAGTGGTCAGGTTTGTATCAGCTGGTGGTGGCAGCTAACGACAGCTAGCCAACCTGATTTCTGAATTTAATAACTTGTAGCGTGTGTCTGAGTCGCCACTTTTACTTTTACTGCGGGTGTGTTAGCTCTTTTTTATGCCAATGTTTAACAGCAAAGCTTATTTTTCCTCGGGGGGTTTTTACAGAAAGGAGGGCGTATGGTCAGTTAGCATTTTAAGCTAGTAACAGCTAGCTGCTCTAACGGCTGGAGTGATGACATTTGCAGTAGTGAAATTCAGCTGAACTGTCATCGGAGGGAAGTTGTACTCAGCCATAAGAACACTTTATAAATATGAATAAGAGTTCCCTCTGTGGTAGACCTGCTGGATGTCAGCGGTCTGAACCTGACGTCTGTAGGGGGGGGACACTCACTCCACGGGAATGAGGATGAAGCTCTCTCTTAGCGCTGCTTTGATTTTTTTTTGTTGAGTAACCGCTCCGGGTAAAAAGGTATTTCCCCAACCAGCACTTCGCCTTTCATGGCCGAGTGCACATTTCCCTGAACAATGATAGATTTGACCTGATTGAACCAATGCGTCATCAGTCACTCGGACTTTTTACGCCTGGGAATTCAGTTTCCTGATAACATGCTACTGACCTGCTGCTGTTTTAATTAAAGTGTCACTTTTCTGAATAAGAATCTACTTATTCTTGTGTTATGTTGAAGCACTGCACCACAGCACAAACCTCATGACCACACTAAAGTAAGTTACTACTGGTGGGAAGTGAAGGATTTTAGAGGATGAGAAACTACTGCTTTCAGCCTGAAGAGGTTTCCAACCATCAGACAGATCAGTCAGTGTGAATGTGAAGGCTCAAAGAACCTGCTTTTGTAACTTCCCAGAAGGATTTATTACAGGGCTGCACAATCTTATCTGGATGTTGTCGGTATCCGCCGATGTTGGTTTTTAAATTAATCCATCGGATATCAGCCAGGACGCTGATATCCTCTGATAAAATAACAGGCTGCTGTTTCCTTGATTTAACACCTGAGTCAGCGCCATGTTTCACATGTTCCCTGCAGACAGACTTTATGTTTATTTATTTTGTCACTTGTAAAACAGGTTTAATTTGCCCTGGTTGTGGGTTTTGTTCCGATTGTCTCAGGGAGAGCATCATCCAGTTTGAAGTAGTATCTTATAGATTTTGTTTAAAAGCTACTGTCATAAATAAATAACATAAGTTATGTAAGTATTTTTCTTCTATTGCACAAAGGTATGAATATTATAGAATTTTAAACTTTGTATTTTATGCCTGTGTTTGCCGGCCTGCCAACAAGGTAATGGTCTGCACAATAATACTTCATGGAAATTCCACTACAGAAGAGACTCGATCTCTGCAGTTAGGTGTGGGGAAAAAATATGCGT
>JAPZDX010000020.1:22350340-22360542 GCA_029783625.1 Naso annulatus | reverse complement strand
TAAAACGATAATCGCTTATCATAAACGATTGATTAATAATTTATTTGATTAATCGTTGAAGCTCTACTTCACTGTGTGCAAATTATTTGAAAAAAAACAACAACACATGTAATAATTGAATCAAACATGAAACAACTAAAATCAAAAGCACATCCAATTTCCTATTACATACGACAAATTCAGTTCAACAAAATCTGACATTATTGAAAAACAAGCTCCCAAATAAACCAGCGTTTCAGTCCTAATCTCATTTTTTCTTACCAGAGCCTGCAGCAGGACAGAGAAAAGGACTGTGGACCCTATGAGGCGCATGACTGCCCTTCAGCGACGTCCTCTGAAGGCAGAAAGCGATCGAATCTGAAAACCCACTGAGTGGCTTTAGCTCTATCTCCACTGTCAGACCACACTCCCCCTTACTGAGCGAGCACACGTTCCAGTGTCCGCATATAAAGGGAGCCGGTGATGATTGACAGAACTGATAGGCTGGGATTTCTCCAATAGGTCCCTCCCTGCGGCTGACTAATAAATCCACATCACAAACGTGGGTGAACTGCGGTCCACAGTCCGCAACAGTATCTCAAACTCTGAAAATGGTTGAGATCTTATAAAAGCAAAGATTTAGGCCACGGGGGATTAAGCTTCATGTGGCCACGCAGGGCAAAGTGCACCCAGCTGAGAGCAGACATGAACTCATTATTATGTAACGTGATTAAAATCAGAAAGAAAAACAAAAAGTTACATCAGTTAATCAGCGAGATTTGCAGCACACATAACCACCTAAATCTCATCACGACATTTAATTCAGTCTAACAAATGGTCAACAATAACAAATTAGCCTAGCTGTTGTTTCAGGCAGTTAGAAAACAGTAATCTATATTTTCTGACTCTCTCAGCTCCCTGCATCTCACCATGTACGTCATCAGAAGATCTTGCGACGTTACAGTCTAATGAAACCAGCTGAACCACCAGGCGAAGCATTACACAACACTGTGACTGATTGGGAAATATACTGATCGGATTTTTTTTTTACAAAAAGATGATTAAACGATGATTGCCAACTTTGTGGCAAGTCTAGTTTCCGAACAATGCTTCATGTCTCGCCTTTGATAACTGTAAAAACAATAAGTGCTAATATAAAAAATATTTTATAGACCATATTCCCTTAATTCAGACTCAAGTCTGAAGAAGAGTGTGTGGCTTGAAACATCATTTCACTGAGGTGAACCATGAAATTGTTTTTTTAAGGGAGCTGAAGTGTGTGAACTTTTTTCCTGCTCATTCTTACGTTTTTTATCCCTGCACCTTCATATTTTTATGGATGTGCTCATTTTTAACTTTTTTTAGACCATAATCCCTAAAATACAAACAGATACTTTATTAAAGATACACAATAAAATAGCAAACAATACCTGTATGTTGAAATAAAACAAAATAAAAATGAGAAATATGTTTTGAGGAAGAAAGAGATAGTTATATAATTAAGAATTTGGAATAGATTTCTCTATATAGAATAAACTTGTTAATACTTGAGTCCCTTTCGTGTTTAGTATTATGGACTTTAAAAAAAAAAGAAGAAGAAGAAGCTTGGCATGGTGGAATGTAACTGAGTAAATTTACTTTCTGTAGTCTTACAACTTAAAAATATTCTACTTCACTGACTTCCATTTCCAAGGTGTTTTATTTTCATACTGCATTGTGCTCATAGCTCAGATAAAGTACACACACTTTTAAGATTAATAGTTTATTATTAGCTAATAAAGCATGATACACTGTTATTAAGTAATACACAGCAGTAGGCTGCATAAATTAGGTTTTTATCCGCAAACGTCAGACAGGAGCCACTTTGTCACTGAATGACTATAATACTATTTCTTTTACCCTCATTTTAGTAGTTTTAGAATCAAAAGATTTTTATTTTGCTATGGAGTGTTTCTATAGACTGATGGTTAATTTATACTTTTCATATCATAGATACTTTCCAAAATTTTGTTGCCTATATAGAAGGAGAGTTTGTGCACATTTTTATGATGTATAATAAATTTTCAGCTGTAAAGGAGTACATATAGGGCCTAGTGTTTGCATGGCTGAGTCTGGTGCCGTGTTTCTCTGACTGATAAGCCTATCAGCTGACACCAGATGGGGGAGTGGTGCTGCAGAAACATCCGGTGTCACAAAGTACACTTTCTTTCTTTCTTTTTTTTAAACCTTTGTGCTATTTCTTACAATCTAACCACCTCAGTTCAGTCTTATGCATGCACATACTACAGTGCACGACCTGTGTAATAGTAATAATCATCACGAACAGACCAAAAGACAAGATCTTTACAGCATTTGTACGTATAGACTTTCACTTTATAAACTGGTTAAAGCATGGGTTCTAAAAAACATGCACAGTTCCACATGCCCTATCAATATGCAAATAAATAAAAGGAAACAGCGATTATTAACAATAAAATCAATGAAAACAACCACAGAAGAGCCCACACCACACAAGCCAAAGACCGAACAGGTTTACGTTACCGTTGGCGCTAAAACAAAGTACAGTACCATCGCCAGAAGAGCTCCGCCGCTCGCCACCGCCGCGAACGTCAAAATAACAAATAACGGCCGCATTTTTCTTCCAGGAGATGCTACATTTATTCCAATCTATGGTTACATTGCAGCTGCAGTCCCCGCCCTGCCTGTTGTTGTGAAACGCTGAACGAAGGAAGGGGGCGGGAGTAAACTGCACGCTTCGATGCTTACGTCATCAGTCTGCGTCCGGAAAGCAGAGCGTGCGTCGTCTCGTCTACAGGAACGGAAGTTAGAAATTACCAATAAAATCACAATTTCGATCCCATTTAAAGCAAGTGACGCTATTGAGACGATATGGATGACGAAGAGGAAACATACAGACTTTGGAAGATTCGCAAAACCATCATGCAGGTGGGTTAAGTTTTCATTTTGTTGAGCGTGCTAGCTTAGCATGGAGCTAGCTACAACAGTCGTTCCGCTCCGTGATGGAGACTGGGTTGTTGAGGAAAAAAGTGTGAGCTGTGTTATGGCCAGATATTTGTCACCAGCTGTTGATTTTGCTTTTAATTTAGCATTATTTGACCATCATTTAGTGCTCGTGGTGACTATTTGTAAAGGGCAGCATACGTAAGATTCTCATTCTTTGAAACAATGTCAGTAAGTTTTCCCTGGACCAGGAGACTGAAACCTTAACAGGCACTTAGCATCAACCTATAGGTAAATAATGGACACCTTATTACTGTCCGTTCTGGTTTGTTTTGTACATTTTATGTCTCTCCCATACACTAACTTTCTCATTTACACCCTCAGCTGTGCCATGACAGAGGCTACCTGGTGACACAGGACGAGTTGGACCAGACACTGGACGAGTTCAAGAGTCAGTTTGGCGACAAGCCCAGCGAGGGTCGCCCCAGACGCACAGACCTCACTGTGCTGGTGGCTCACAATGATGACCCCACGGATCAGATGTTTGTTTTCTTTCCTGGTAGGTTAATACGCGATATTAGATACTTGGTGCCCAACATTCCTTCATAAAATGGACTGGGGGTGTAGGGATATTTATATTCCTATGATCCAAGTACATCAATCACTAGGAGATTGAGAGATTTTCAGTCAGTGTTGGGGTCCACACGGATTGAATAATGGTCCTGAATTGAAAGTTTGTGATGTTCAGTGTATCAAGCGTTTCCAGTGTTTTACCTCCTCTACCACTGTATAGAAATAGGCATTTTCTTTTCCTATATTTTTTCAGGAAAAAAATTCAATATATCAATTTCTAGTCAATGAATTGTATCATATCGTATCCCTCTAAATGAGCCCTTATCGGTCTTGTACCATACCGCCAACTATGTATAAATACACGTCATAATGTTGTTAAAACATATTGTTACACCCCTAAAATGCACACATTGTCCTGGAACTAAATAAGACGTGCTGCAGTGTGGTAATATATTATTTAAGCCATCTTTTTCTTCACATTGCAGAGGAGCCAAAGGTGGGAATCAAGACAATTAAGATGTATTGTCAGAGGATGCAGGAGGAGAACATCACACGAGCCATCATCGTTGTCCAGATGGGTATGACACCCTCCGCAAAACAGGCAAGCAACTATATTATCAAGCCAACAACAACATGCACATAAAAAAGAAACAATATCTAGGATTTCTGAGCATCTCTTGTGATTATGCTGTGACTATCCATGATTTACTGTCTTTGTGTTTTGCTGTCTCCCTACAGTCTCTGGTCGACATGGCACCCAAATACATACTGGAACAGTTTTTACAACAGGAGCTGCTCATTAACATCACAGAGCATGAGGTACACACATGACTTTTTTTTTCTTTTGAAAATATGCTGCAAATTTATCCTATATACTATGGCTCTTATATGGGAGGATATTTGGTTTTAGATATGTTTTATCTTTTTCTTTCAGCTTGTTCCTGAGCACATTGTAATGACAAAAGAGGAAGTGGCTGAACTTCTGGCGAGATAGTATCCTTACACACTGTCTGCGCCAAAGCTGGGAATTATTTAAATCAGATTTGCCTGCAGACAACACAATTGGTGGTCTTTATAATACTTGTTATTTCTAATAATGAATAAAATATTAGCTGAGTTTGATAAATTCCCCCAACAAGCTTTGTCCCTTAACATTTTGCCCAGTAAATTAAGGGAAAGTCAGCTGCCAAGGATCCAGGCTGGAGACCCTGTGGCTCGCTACTTTGGCTTGAAAAGAGGGCAGGTAAGGCCTCTCCAAACATGCTTCAAGTATGATTGCATAACGTTATTCATAACTTGGCTGCATGTGTGTTTTTATACAGTGTTGCAACTAACTCAGTAAAAACAATGCTATTACTTAGGATAGAAATGTTGACTAAAACTACTAAATAATACAGTCTTAAACCAGTGGTTCACATCCAGGGGTCCGCTTACCCCAAGTGGTCTGTGGTGTCTGTGGGGGGGGCAAGATCAAGACCAAAAAGAGACCATACATTTTGGTCAGGCTAGGGTGGGGGTCCTCAGGAAAAAATATGCTGGGTACTAGACTATATACAGTATATATGTATAGATAATCCATTGCCTGTATAAAAACACAAGAAACATGACCTTGACCTTGCCAGAGTCAATCTTAAAAATGCACGCTTTTTCTTTAACTATTTCTAGGTAGTAAAGATCATCAGACCCAGTGAAACAGCCGGGAGATACATCACGTACAGGCTGGTGCAGTGACAAACAGGTCTGTTTATAAAGGAGATATTTGCATTTTATGTAAAAGCTGAGTCAACAACACTCATAAGAGATATTAAACTCATACTCTACACAGTTTCAGTTTAAGTTTTCTTGTAAATTAAAAAAAATAATTGGTTTAACATTTTAAGATTTGTCAGTAATATTACAATTGATAATGTTGGTTGCTAAGACCCCGGCAATCCTGTCTTTCTTTCCAGATGTTACTCTGCATCAACATTTAGGACCAGTGAAGGAAACGGAAGATTTTGCATTTTTCATCCTTGGATTACTCTTGTTTTTGACTGTTTAAATTGTTTTTCCTGTGATTTCTAATTCTGTAAAATAAACCACTTAAAACTGCATCACACTTTGTCAAGCTGATTTAACACACAATATTTCACAATTTACATTTCAAAAACAATCATTTTTCTACTAAATCTATCCACATCATGCTGCACTGGCTTTAGATGCCTACCTTCTTTTTCCTTTTGAAAGCCATGCTGTAGCTCCTGCAGACTGAAGCTTTCAGAACTGGCTTGATTATTATACCTCACACGTCAGGATTACCACACCCATCATAATAAACAGTTCCCCTCGATGACCAGAAAACCTGCAAATGTGTCAGCAACTAAAGTCATTTAGGATATTTCTTCCTGGTCAACATCAGCAAACCATATCCTCATTTTCTTGTCTTCTAACCCTACACTACACAGAACATTAGATGAAATAATGACAACTTTAAAATAAAATGTTTATTAAAACAGACCAAACATCCATAACAAGGCAATACAGGCAACATTGATAAGAAATAGCTAATTTTTTAAATTTTAGTGCTGAAATAAAACCAGCAGCACTTTAATGAGAATCTGCTTAGAAATTTGTGCACATTGCACTCTTTCTGTTGTGACTACTTCACCCCTTTTCCTAAAGCACGTAAGAGCAACAAGTAAAACACTTTAAAATACAAACTGGCACAAAAATACATTTTTAATAATTTGAGTAAAGACCTCTGAAATGGCAGGAGTAGTTGCATCACACAGCAGTAAGCGTGCAGAAGATACATCAATTTAGCTGCACACATTAAAACTAAATATTTGATCTTGTACACTGCACAATAAATCTCCCTGTTTCAGGTTTTGCTGGATTTTAATGTATAAAAACCAGATTCCTGTCAACTCATCTTAAACTAGCTAACTTAGCACAATGATTTTGATAATATCAGACAAACTCTGGCTCGCTGTCCCTGTTTCTAGTCAGGGGTAATTTCTTTCCACACAGACGCCCCAATGGAAGCCCCGACAAGCTTAAAATGGAGGAAGAGGAATAGTTGTTGTTGGACTGGTTCACATTAAGCTCAGCTAAAGAGGCGCTGAGCTCCTGCTCTGCCCCTGCATCATCATCTGGGGGCCCGCTGTCTGGCAGCGCGGGGGGCTCTGCTCCGTCTGGGGGCTCTGCTCCCTCTGGGTTCTCTGCTCCCTCTGGGTTCTCTGCTCCCTCTGGGTTCTCTGGCTCCTGCTCTGCCTCTTGTTCGGGGTCGGTGTGGGTTACAGACTGGCTGGACAGATCCAGACTGTCCCTGTAGCTCAGCTGGTCGTCGTCCATGCTTATCTCACTCTCCTGCTTCATCAGTACGTGGGAGTGTGCAGACCTCTGGCCTTTCTCGTCCAGCTCAGAGTCAGAGTCGGGGAGCTGCTCACTGGAACCCAATGACCCTAAAGAACTTCCTGCATGAAGATAAAGAAGCCAGTGATTACACCGCGGTGCAAAACTCAATGCAGCAGAGCATTTAGAAAAATACATTTTGAGAAGTAATAAATGTTTTTGTTGCCTAACATGAATTTAGAGCTGCTCAAGCATAAGTGACCTCATTTTAATTAACATTCAAGGGAAGATACAAAAAAAAAAAACGACTTACCACATCCTTCCTCTATCTTATCAGACTCCGGTTTACTCTGCTCCTCTTTGCCTCCATCATCCTCTCCGTCTGCAGAGCTCTCCACCTTGTCACCTGCAGTATTACTCTGAACCAGGAGGGGGCAGAAATTAGGTGATTACCATGAAAAGTTATATGAATGTTCTCTGTTACAATGGCATCTTACAATGGACAAAGAGCTCCCGTTGAACATGCAAATCTGAAGAGAAGAGCTTTGTGTTGAAAAGAGATCATGCTCGTAGGGCATAACTTTGGATGGGGAAATGAGTCGTGACACTGACTTCTCTTTTTTGCTTCGTCTTTCCCCAGGAAGCGTTTCAGCAGGTTTTGTTGAGGCTTGTAAACTATTGGCAGCTTCTCTGTAAGTCAACATCTCATTAAAGTGAAACAGGCGGCCTTTTCTCTATTATGAGCTGAAATTTGCCAAATGAAGGCTCCTCAAGCTGTTTTCAGCTTCTCATTAAAAAGCAAAAATCATTACATTTAATCATCTATAACCACCAAAACCTCAAACCTTTATAGGACTTCTATTTAGTGAATTTAAGGGAGAGCTATTACGTTTTTCTGTCTTTTCTTACCTATAAATGTTGTTACAATGTCAGTACTTGTTTTAAATGATGCCAAAGTGTCACATAATGAGGGTTCCCGCATTTGGAAGTCAGCCCTGCAGGCCGTTTCAGTTGAATCTGCACGCTGTGTTTTATGGTGTTTTTTTAAGCAGTGTTTTTCCAGTGATGTTAATGCGTGCTGGACTGCCTTATATGGGCATGCCAGCTCGTGCACACAGCGCTGTACCTGCCCCCTTCCCTGCTCTGCTCAGACACCGCTGCACCGTGCTCTCTGCTTCACGGATTACTGTCAGCACTCCGTTCAAGATGGCCCCAATAGTGTTTTTTTTTTTTCCCCCGGGTGACTAAAGGACAGTTAATTTTTTTAAACTTTCTTAAGAGGCAAGCAAGAGACAGAAGCTGATGGTATTACTGCTTCTTGTGGATTTATATGGTACAGATTTATTTACTTCCTCAAAATGGGCACATGAGCTGGATTAATGGCTAAACTGCTGCTAAAGGTCCGCTGTTCCCACGTAGCTGTGTTGTGTTGAAGAGTGAGAAGCGCAAGTTGTAAGTAACACTTTATCAGTGTCCTAGCTGTGTGTATTTTGTGTCATTAAAGGATTTGTGAGTAGAGTTGAGTGCAGAGGTGCGCATGAGGGAAAGGGGGAAGAGTAAGCGACACAGACCATTTGGAGAGAATGCAGAAAACAGAAGGAAGACAGAGGGCACGAGTCATAGTTTTTTTTTGAAGATCTACTGACTCTACTGTTCAGTAAATTCTGTCTAGCTGCTCTATAGAAGTCCAAAATCAAAATCAAAGATAGAGTATAATGTGTTCTCTTTAAGTATGTGCTTGTAACTAACTATTCCGGACTACACAGGAAGTCCTACCTGCTGAGTGGAGGCGGAAGCAGAGCGACTGGTCTTGTTGGACTGAGAGGTTTTGGACTGGAAGATGGATGAATAGAAGACTATGAGGGTCTCCACAATGCGGGCCTGGTGTGGGTAATCAACCAAAGAGGACAGGGATATTGTGGCCCCGGTCGGGCGGGGACGCATCAATGAGGGACCAAACACAATACCCAAGTTACTGGGACTCATTTTGTTGTCTTCCTCCAGCTCTGCAATCCTGGCAGGAGAAGGATAGTGAAAGGATGAAGAATTAATGGGTGCAGCTGATACACAGAATCTGTTTTTGTCTTTTTAAATACTCACCTCCGGAGGTGGCGAATAATATAGCGTAGCGTAGCTATGTTCGCCTTGGGAAGGTCCTTCAGAAGCTCCTTCAGCTTGTCCACCAGGACCAGGATCTCTGGGTCAGTGTCAGGGCCCAGATCCACCAGCTCCGGCCCCTTGCCCACCACTGGGTTACCACTGCTCGACTCGCCCTCCTCGCCCTCTGGAGTCTCTGCTTCATTCTGCCGACTCTCCTTTGCCAAACCCATCAGATTGTTGTACAGGCGGAACGGCATGATGGGCTCCGGCAGCTGAGGGTGACAGATACAGCAAGAGATGATTAAAAAAACAATAACGACTAACTGATTGGTTTCTGATTGGTTCAGATTGGTTCACTAAATGAACCAATCAGAAAGGAGCTCAGCTATCCACCAGTCAGAGCTTTTTATTTGGATAAAATATATTTTCAGAATATGAGTCTTATTTTTTGAATTTTGTTTTCAAAACCATTTGCGAACAGAATCATCAATCTAATTTACTGACAGTTTATATAGTTTGTTAAGAAGCCCACAAAGCCACTGCAAAAACTCAAAATCTTTCAAATGGTATTTCTCTAATTTCAGTGACTTATAGGGGATTGTTTTCAGACAACAGCTTCTTTTAAAAGTCATATTTTTGAGAAGTTCAGTTTTTTGCACATTTAGTCTTATAGTAAGGACATTTATGATCATATATGATGTTCTACAGCGTAATTATGACGAGTGGTGCAGTCCAGTGAGCTGGAGCTGCATGCGCACTCTGACAATTCATTGAAAAACACAGTAATAGTTCTTTTTAAAAGACGAGAAACTAATCTAATGTTTGGTAGTGTCCTCTCATGTACCAACTCAAAAACACAAGGTTGAATGGCAAATAACCCATAAACAGCTCTTTCAGCAGCTTCAGGAAACAAACAAACAAACAAACAGCTGTTTCTAGGTTAAAAGCCATTGTTTAACTCTGTGTTTCATTGTCGGAACATTAGCAAACATGACTGAACTTTTTTCTTTTTTCGATGGATTGTCGGAGTGCCTATACACCTCTGTTGTTTTCGGCGAGCAGTAACGTCAGCAACGAGCTCCAGCTCTCAGGACTGCACCGTTTGTCATAATAATGCTGCAGAACATCATACATGATAGTAAATACCATTACAATAATGCTTAATGTGAAAAATGTTTTACTTGGAGTTAGATAGTACTTTTAAATCAATATTTTTAAAAATGAATACTTTTCCCATTTTTCAAGATAAAGAACAC
>JAPZDX010000020.1:22292401-22305907 GCA_029783625.1 Naso annulatus | reverse complement strand
ATTACATAGAATAAACAATAAATTAATCATACAAAGAGTTGGCAGAATTTTCAATAGTAGGGGTGTGATGATGTGTCGATGCACTAATTTCTTTTTCTATGATCAAACTACATCGATAGGTAAACAGCAAATCGTCTTTCTAGTGTGGCTTGTATCAATCTAAAATAATTTTTTCAAAGCAAAAATCGATTATATTGATACTAAGAATTAGTGCCTTGTATTCGAATGTTGTTATGCGGATGTGTTTTTCACAGTTATAAAGTTAAATAGTTGTAAACGTTACTCCAGTTCATTCTCTAACGTTCTAAGCGTGTGTATTATGTCAGATAACGGTGGATCTAGGCAGGAAGCAGCAGGAGAACAAGAGATTTTCAGTCGGTGTTTGCGCTCCACACAAACTGAATCTTGGCCTTGAACTGAGTGTTTGTGTAGTTCAGTGTATCGAGCTTTTCCAGTGTTTTACTTCCTCTACCACTGCAGACAAACAGGCTTTTTCCTTTCCTCTATTTTTGGCACAAAAAAGGGGCAACTTTATCGATTTCAAGTCACTGAATCGTATTGTATCGCTCTAAATGAGCCCATTTTGTTCTTTTACCATATCGGCAACCATGTATTGTAATACACATTGTATCATTGTTAGAATGTATCGTTACACCCCTAACCGATAATGAAAATAATGGTTAGTTGCAGCCCTACTGCTAATCATTAATGGTTAGGAATCTCACTATGAGCAGCACAAAAACCTCAAACTGGCAGGTGGAGGAACCATGAGCGCAGGTGTACAGTGTGTGACCTGTGAACAGTAGTCCATTTGTTTAACCGGGTTAATCATAAACCTGCGGAAGTAAAGAAAAAAAAAAACAACTGACCTAATTGCTTCGATACAAGCTGGCCGTGGATTTCTGACGGCATTTCAAGCTTTAAATTAAATCTGAACTAAGAGCTGAACCTGAAGGTGTCACGTCCTGTTTGATTTTAGTTCACTGCAGGTTGATATAACAAAATACAGAACAATACAGTAGAAGTAACAAACAAATGATGAACAAAGAGAAAACCTAACTGTCAAAATACTGTTACAACACTTAAGTGCAGAGCGGACCTGCTTTCAAAAAGATAAGATGAATCAGCTGACTGGCACTATCAGTTAACCTTTCACTCTGCCTGTCAATGTACAACGGGAAAATCTGAAAGTCACCGTGTATTCAAAACTCATCCAACAGAGAGACAAAATATGCAAATAGTCACATTATCAGCTCTCAGTCTAGGAAATTTCCTGAAAATATGTTGAGATGTCTAAAACAAATCAGGCTTTCGACAACAAACATCACAAACAAGATGTTTGAATAAATCAGACTTTCATGAACTATGTCCTATAACTGAACAGCTGCACAGGAGCTCCTGTACAAGTTAAATTTATCGTGTTGGATTTAACCAAAAAAAGTTGAGTTGGCAGAGATTTACTGTTCACTTATGTAAAGGTGGTTTGAAGACACAACCTTGCCAGCTCTAAGGATTGTTTATCTTCCACATCAGTAATAAATTATGCCCTTTGTTGATCTTTAACAGCGATATTTCAGGTACTTTCAGACCGTCACTGCTTTGTGTTCCTCCCCCTCCACTTACCACTTGGTCTTTGAACCTTACTTCCATTTCCCACTGGGATCTCTAAGCTGAACAAAACACCTGCAGCCTCCGGCGCTCACTGAACAGCCAGCTCTTCATATTCCATACGGCAACACCGAAAGCAAAACAATCACAAATCCCACAGTTATCCGACTCCGGTTCCTTCCTCCTTGAATCAGCTCCGTCTGGATGGTGGAAACCTGATCCTCCTTCTACAAATCGTTCGTAATGTGACCGGCAGCTATACTGTTACTCTCTCAGCAGGGAGAAAAAACATCTAGGAGAGGCCTCACCTGGAGCCTCCTCCCCCACCCAGCCTTTGCCCACTCTCACAGTCACTCCCGAGTGCCCGTCAATATACGTGGATTTAAGGTGGAGCCGCACTGCCTCACACAAACCTCCATACACTGACTTTAAAAGAGCGAGCTTTCTGAAGTGTGACAGACGCTGTGATCACAGAGACGTATGCCGTCCTGAATCAGTACGAAATCAGCAACATTAACAAATTCTAGATGTTGGAAACATGAGTTTGAAAATTCAAGAAGAAAGAAATATGAGTTATTGACTCTTTGATGAGCAGAGTTTAAAGTATTCTGCTGCTGACATTTTAAAGATGCAGAACACATCATGCACAAAATTTGCAACTTTTTTTGTAACTCAGCAAGCATTTAAACCTTTTTTCAATTATTCTAGAAAGCATTTAGTCAATAAAGTGTCATATATTGAGAAAGTAGTAAAGAACTTTGTTTTAATCGATATGATAAAGCCAGACTGGAAACTGAGACAATTTTATTACAGATAGCTCATCAACTTACTGTCATACTGACTTTTTTTTTTTAAAGTTTAACTTACTGATATTATTTCTATTTTACGAAAAATAAAATATTGCAACACACAACACTAACAAACACAAAATCTAATACAAAGTGTGGCAGCAAGAAAAACATGATATCATCTGTGAAATCTTTGTAATGGAAAGATTTACTTTCTAAATAAGGCTACAGATACATTTTGAGGAAATCTGGGAAAAGTAGAAACGTATATTTCCCCAACATGCCCCTCTTTTGCTGAAATTTTGTTTAAACGTTGTTTATATTTTACTTATTTATTACTATCGCCCCCTTTTTTCTAAAATATGTCAAAAAGCACCCCATGTTCCGTGTTCGAGTTCAATAATTACACTGCATTA
The DNA here is from genome assembly GCA_029783625.1 of Naso annulatus. Lineage (NCBI taxonomy): Eukaryota > Metazoa > Chordata > Actinopteri > Acanthuriformes > Acanthuridae > Naso > Naso annulatus. The sequence continues at coordinate 22,303,095 of JAPZDX010000020.1, read as the reverse complement.
AGCAGAAAAAGTCACTATGCATTGGTACATATGTGAAGGTGATTGTTTTTATTATTGTGATGGAGTGATTCTTATTAAAGAAAATTAAAAACAAAGAAAAACAAGATATTTGGTGATTTCTTGGGGTTTAATTTGACTAGCTAATGGAATTAGAATACATAATTTTTATACATTTTATATAATTTTTGAAGTTAAACCAGCAAAAATTGAGGAGTTTTAGTATGTAAGCAAGTGACTGTTTGTATTTTAGCTAATTTATTTATCAACAAATAGTCTCTGTGGTACATAACTTTTGACTAACATTAGTTCTGTGGGCTTGACCAGAGAACACACATTTGTAAAGATGAACCAGCTAACAGATTCATGGGGTGACGGCATTAAAATATGTTAAGAAACTGCAAAGTGAAGGTGCGTACAAATAAACTGAGATGCACAAACAGACAGCCCGACTAACATTAGAGGGCTGAATACAGGTTGTTGCAGCAGTGTGATCATCCACTTACAGGCACCACCAGCAGAGGCGGTGGAGGCTCCGGGGGCATCGAGCCAAAGTGCTTCAGAAGTTTCATTCGCTGCGTCAGATTCATGACGATATTCTGTTCAAATAAACTCAGTCACTTTGGCTCAGACTGATGAAGACGCACAAAAGAACTCAAGAGAGACCGACGATCCACAGGAAGAGGCCACAGCCACACGAGTGTTCAATAAAAACCTGGAAATTTAAAAAGTGACACACTGACACTCCTCTGCTTCCCACAGACAGCTCGTGAGTCCGTCTCTTCACAGCAGCGATCTGTATTATTCCCTTTTTGACGAGTTAATACAGTAAACAGCTCCACTTGCTCCCAATGTCAGTGGTATGTGAGTGTGTGTGTCTTGGTTAACTTGTAGTCTTTCCCACAGGGCAGCAGCAGCAGCAGCAGCAGCAGCAGGTCCCGGGCTGCTGGCTCAGTTTCAGTCTACTGGGTGCCATGGTTACCTCGGGGGAATGAGAGCGCTGGGCTGTTAATAATTGACGGAGTGTTTGCTTCACTATAGGTCTGCTTGCCCTGGGAAAAGTTTCCTGGGTTCCTACACAGGCCCTGAGCTGTTTGAGGATCAGGAAATTTCCCTGCGGCAACACGGAGCTGTGATGGCATCTCTCATTCATGGCTAGCATGGATGCAAAGCAGAGCGCGAGTGCTGCAGCGTTTCTCTCTGACCGATTATCAGCGCCCTGCCTGGTCGACTACAGTCACAGCCACCTGTACCTGACTGATTCAGGAGGAGGAACTTTCCACAGCGCAGAGAAAGTGATAATGATATCTTATCAAATCCTAAACCAGAGGACGTCAAACACAGAGTGGTTTCTGGATTGTTCCATTTCAGAAGAAAAAGAAAAAACGAGTTGTAGCTACATAACAAATGTGAGTCACTGGTTTGGGCTCAGTCAGGTTGAACAGCTGGCCTCTGGTCACCTGTGCTGAATCATTAATAAGCCCGAAGAAAACAGAAAGGTCGACAGCCACTACTGCTACTAAAGCAAACACCAGGCAAAGGTGTGTCTCCTCTGGAAGTTAAATAATCACTCATTCTTGCGTCAGCACTAAAGTCCGTTCAGCAGGAAAGCTGAGAGAAACTCACAGGCCGTTTCTTTCATTTTGCAGCCACTCCTGTTTGCTTTCCAACATGCAAACTACCACCAACAAAAATACTTTGTTCTCTGCTGCCAGACTTTAAACAAATTCTAGGAAGTGAGACTACATCACTCCCACTCCTGCAACACTTCACAGGATACCCGATAGGTACAGAATTAATTTTAAACTTTTATGAATTACTTTTAAAGCTCTGTGTGAGGTATTTGTGCCCTTTAAGTCTGGCCCTGGTCTGCACTCCTGCCTGTTCCCACATCCCACCAGAACAAAGAAAGAAAACTGGGCATTTAAGTCCTGCAGATGTGAAACAAAACTATTTTTTGTGCATCAATTACTCACACTTAAATGTCTTGAAGTGAAGATTGTTTCTTTCCTTCCAGCATTATTCCATGGTAATTGATTTTTACCTAAAAATTATAAGCCACTTTCTTTACTGTAATTTAAGCTCGAGAATTCCTAATTAGTTGTGGGGAAAATAATCAATTCTTAGACGCATCGCGATTCAGATGTGGATGATTCTGAATCGATTCAAAAATGCCCAATAAAGGGTAATTGAAATTTTAAATAACATTATCTAGAATGAAAAAGGCGGAAAACAGAACAGCAGCGCACTGCGCACTCTGACAGTTTATGGGGAGCACATAAAAAAAAAAACAACAACAACACGAAGAAAGAAACATGGCTGACTGCGAGATCCAACCATCACTGAGTGGATTAAAGCTGCGTTTGGAGGTACTTTGGCTGCTACAAAGTTGACAGAAAGTGAACTGGACGAGAGGCAACCTATATGAAAGCAATGTTACACTAAGATAAAAATCAAGATGCATCATGATCACAGGCCCTCGAATCAAAATCAAATCAAATTGTTCGGTGCCTAGAGATTCCCACCCCTACTCCTAATGCATGCACTTAGCAGGACATGTGACAGGAAGCCTCGCACAAGATAAGTTAGATTTAGCTGCTAATAGTTCTGCGATGAAATATTACTTTAAAGGAGCATACTAGTCTATTTTTGATTCACTATTAGCGGAGATCGCCCCATCTTCTACAAATGTTGTTAAAATTCAACCATGTGTTTACTTCAGTAGATGTCAGGCTGCATTTTTAAAGGCCATTCACTGCTATTCATGTTGAAACAGTGTATAGAAACACTACAGGACGTGCAAAAGTTGCTAGGTATAGGCAATTCACTCTTCTAAAGAGAATGTCTGCGTTTAGGCTATTTGGTCAAAAATCGCCGAGCGAGAGAGGGATGCAGGAGCTACTGACACGAAAGTTATTACGCCTGGAAAAATAGTTCCTCACAAGTGCTGCCTCCCCAGCTTGAACATCAGTGTGAAGAAGGATTTTGACACAGATGCTCTTTTTTTAACTAACGTCACACATTTTCAGCTACTTTCTGTAATGTTTACTGAATATAGACAAAATGTAAACAAATACAATAACTCATAGATAAGGCTATTTTGGGAAAAATGGGCGGGGTTTACGTAGCCTATGTGGCCAATGTTGACAGGACCATGTCGTGGTAACACTGGTGTGGTCGTTTAAGGCTTTTCTAAAACAGTTAATCTGCTGTTTTTTCAGTTTTGTTCCTCTTAATTGACTTTTATTCAATTTGTTTTTATTGTTTTTATCAAGTCTTATGTTCTAATTTTACATTTGTTTTGATTTTATCTTGTGTCTGTCAACTATTTAAATCTTGTGTAACTGTGCTTTGCAAAGGGCTGAACCATCATTTGTTCATCCCAGCACAGGTTAGTTAGGAGCTTAACTCAAAGCTCCACTGTCAGCACAGAAACCTACTTTTGGTGCAACACATAACTGAAATTATGCAACGATGCTTCATGCAAACAAACTACTATAATAAAAATTAACAACGGAGAGGAACAGGGAGCCCTGAATGGACTCACTGTAGTTTGTGGTTTATGAGAAACAGCAAAGCTTTCATTTGTAAGAATGGAGATCTGAGAGACAAACACTCCAGAGGTTTACCGAGCCCACAGAGCGACTGTAATTACACAGGCAAGGGCTTTGTAGCTCCCACTCACAGTGTCAACACTGTTAAAGTGCTGCAGAGACCAACTTTATAGCTACCTGGACTCTCATGCAAATATCTCTACATGGGTTGTGTGGAAAAACAAACACTAAAAGGGAAAACCGTTGCATGATGCATTCTGAGGCACTCTTACAATTTAAAAAAACCCAAAAAACTCTACCTGTATGGATAAAAAAGGGAAACAAATATAGTCTTTTGTGTGTGGTGTTAAATATTAAACCACATGATGACTGACTGTGATGTGGATTATATTGACAAATTATTAACAAACGCACCATGCTTACACGAGGTCACACATGTTTTATTTGTAAAGCTGTCTGGAGGTTCATGGAGCATGTTGTTCACAAGACTGTCAGTTGGCTTCTGTTGTTAAATTAGAAAATAAATGAATTAATCAGACTTCTGAGATGTATACTAAATAGAATTTGAGAATATTAAGACATATTCAGACAATGCTCACACCAAGCTTCTATCCCTTTGGTATATTTTAGGTGCCTTAAGTGCCAATACTGCAAATGCTGTTTTATATGCAAGCAATATTTGATTTTATGCGTGAAATCAATGTGAGATTTTTTTCCACATCCCCCACGAAAACACACACATCTCTCTTCGAGGCAGGGCAGGGCAATAAGCCGATTTTAAATTCAAATTCAAATTTCTTTGGAAGATTCTGAAAAATGAAAATCGTGACATGCGATTTTCCATTTGTCTGGGGTAAATAAGGTTGTCACGGCTCTCTCTCAGCTCTGGTGTCGTATTTTTTATTGGTGAAGTTTGGTGAAAGTTGGGCTGGCACTTTATTCATCCCAAATTAGGGGGGATTCATTTTTGTTCGATCAAATCTTCATTTAAAAAAAAGTTAAGCTTGGTTAAAGCCAGGTTTGCACTTTATTCCCAATAGGGAAAATCATGTTTGTTTGAAATAAAAACAGCGTAACTGAAATAATTCCTTTGTCTTTTGTAGTTTAAAAAAATTAATTAGGCCTACTATCAAAAATTAAATGTTGTATGAAAATATCAGGGAATTTATTTTTAGGCCATAATGCCCAGCCCTACTTCAAGGAGGTTTAATTAAATTACAATTATGCAGGTAAGAGTTCCTTCAGCATTGATCATTAAAGGCAGAAAATTCAATTAAAACCCCAAAGGAACTTAACTGGAGACAAAATCTAATATTTAAACCTTTAAACATTCTTTTATCATCATCATCAACATCACAGGGAAACTTTCAAGTCCTTGCTTTAAATAAACTGGCTCATCCTTAATCAAACAAAGCTTTAGTAACGACAGATACACAAAGACGGACGCAGCTGTTTGGGAATGTAGAGTCGATACTGTTGTGAAACTCTGATGACAGGCAGGTAGAAACTTGCGCGTGCGGCAGAACCAGAAAGGTGAGTATGAGGAGGAGAGAGTGGTTTGAGCCAACAACCCCCTATACACACACACACACACACACACACACACACACATAGTCTACAGACAAAACCGAAAATAAACAACAGTGCTAAAGCTACTAAGGGGGTTTAATTAGCTTAATTAGCTAACCTTGTACCCTGCCAATTACGTAACCAACTGACCAAAATATGCAGTTTGTTACACCTTAATAATAAATAGTCTACATAACTGTTCACAGCCAACTCATGTCAAATAGAACAAATAATTAAGCTTTTGCTTTGTGTAAATATCCAGTTATTAGCCTGTAGATGATCAAAGCTAGCTCTTTAGCTAGCGGCTAAATCTTTTTACATGAATATGACTAATACGGTCTTATTTTCCAAAAAATGTAACATTTTCTTTTTAATTGCTGTAGTTTCAGATGTTTAAATGCCTCTCCTCATACTTCTCCTTCCCTCGTCAGCTCGGTGATGTGGACTGACAGCCCTGCTTTTACCTGTGAAGCAGGAAACACTTGACATCAGTGAAGCTAGCTTACCTGTACGCTGCCGCTCTGTGGGCTGACCCGCGCGTGTCCGTCACTCTCAGTCGCTTCGTCAAATTTTAAAAATCCACTCTCGGAATCTTCTTCAAACTCTCACCAGCTCGCGCTGACTGTGACTGAGCTTGAAAAGTTTCTCCTAAATCTTCCTGAAGACAGGTGAAGAGGCGTGGCGTCCACGGCTACGCGTACAGGTGAGTTTCACAGCGACATCGCGCGAGTGCGGCGTCACCAACCGGAAGTTGGTGCTCATAAAGTGAAGTACCTCTCCCAGTTTTGGTTGAGATAAGCGACATCATTCAGTTACGTAAAAAGAAATGAAACATTTATGAATACACCTGAGGTGTTTTGTGTAACCGCCACAGTCATAATCACAATGACAAGAGAAGTTCAGTGGGTTTAAATGATACAGTAAAGAAAGAAAATGATTTAAAAAAATGTATGTAGAATTCATGGTATGTTTTACTTTCTTAAATTTTGTATTATTTTTGTCCTCCTTTTCTAGCCTGTATGGGAATATCAAAAAATGATGTTTTTTTGTGACAAATTGAAAAATATTTGAAAAATGTAAAGTAAAAACGTTTTAATACTGATTTTTGACGAGAGGTGGAAGAAGTAGCCTACCCTTTGGGCACACTCTCTTTTTATTTCAATTTCTTGACATTTTTGTTATGTATCTATGTATATTTAGAATTTTTTCACTGTTTTTTTTAGATTAAAAAAAATGATCTTTTAAAATTATCGCGATATTATCGTGCATCGCTATTATTGTGACCACAGTTATCATGACATGAAATCTTGTTATCCTCCACCCCTAGTCTTGCATTCAAAGTTTGATGTCATATTAGTACATTACTATCAAAATATATCCTTCCAAGTAACATGCAGTAAAATCCGTCAATATACAGAGTGGCCCATTTTTCAATACAATAGGCCCATATATTTCCAGATTATAATTAGAGTGTTTAATAATTAAAGTGGTGTTTTTCACTTAAATACTGCAACTGGTAAAGGTGGAGCTGATGTTATACACATTACAGTTAATAATAACACATCACAATTTATTGGTTGATTGTTGCTGAATATTAGTCAGATAAACATAGTAAAAAGTACATTATTTTCTTTTTGACTGTAGCAAAGCACACAGAAAACGATAATGCTGAAAGTACAAATACACCTGCTCAAAACTGTTGTTCTTTAACAAATGTACTTAAATTCAACCATTGCTTTTGACTCTATCCTTTGACTGTGTAGTTAACATATTTAATAATTTATCCATGACATTAAATGATGCCGTTAAATACGATACAGCAGCAGAAACTAGTCATGTTCATATAGTGCATGAGATTAAAATTAGTTAGCTGCCAAGTACTGATGTTTGCAAAGTAACAGTTTAACCTACAGTTTGTATTTCTAGTTTATTTAATCTCTTCAGGCTGTTTTCTTTATGCCACAAGTTTAAATACATAATGCATAAAACTTGATTCCACAAAACCCCCTCAGGAGTTCAGCCACATAAACAAAAGACTCAATTTCAGCAATCTTCAAGTTTTTATTCGTTTACAAAGTTAAGATTGCATTTTCATATAGTCCTTCCTTAAATGAGTAGAAAACCTTTTTAAAGAATTAGTCGAAAGGCACAAATTTTACAATATATACATTTGGATCTAAATTATAAATATATAGAAAACAAAAGCACAACCCAGAATAAAAGTGCTGAACACAGTTTCTTTTTTTCTTATTTTTTTTTACAGAAAAAATAGGCTTTGTTTAAAAATACATACAATCAGTAGCATGTTTTTTGTTTCATTTTTTTGTTAGCAATAAATTATTTGAGTGATAACATTGATAACATATAATATGCAAACGGTGGAGAAACGAGAAAGATGGTTAAAGTATACACAGAGCTAGCCAGCAAAGATCTGGAACACAAGCTTCCAATGCTCAATCATAACCAACGAGAGAACAGTAACTTGATTATGCCATTCTTAGTGCAAAATGATATTAATATGATAAAAGGCCTAACTACACTATTGAATAATTCTTTTAAAAAAAGTTGCGTCTGCCTAAAAATGCGGTCCATATCCCTCAATTTGCATAAAGCTTTTATTTGTTGGACTACAAAACACAAAATCGAAGGCAAATCTTTTGCAGACTGACGTCTTGGAATGTGCCTGATGTGGAATATTAAAGCAAAAATATTGAGGGTACGAAGGAAAACATGCAAAGTAAGATGCTGCAAATTTTAAAAAAAGAAGCATAAGCAAGAACCTGGGACACTGAGTCAATCTAAACTTAGAACTACATATTACACTGAGGAAGGGGTGAAGGCTTGCACAGATCAGTTGCACATTGCAGCACAAACCCAGGAGCAAATCAACTCAAAAATCTGTCAGCAACATTTTTTCAACGCCCCACAACTGCAAAACAAACGAAAACAAAACTGTTCACGAGAAAAATAATGTTCCTTAAAAAGAAACAGCCTTTGATCTTTGCCCTAAGAAGGCATAAACATTTTAAATCACTGACATGTTCACAAGGACAAACTACAAAACCCATCACATTAAGTCTAAAACATAAATACAGCAAGAGTCACAGCACAGTTAAGAAAAAAAAGCACGTGTATTGGTTAGTTTCACCACTGTTTTAAGGAGAAATGATATATTTCTGCTAACGCCCCGCCGTCACACCTCTTGTAGGTTTCTTCCTGAGATGATAAAAGTTCTGATATCTTAGAGCCAGTAACTTTAGGGTGTCTGTGGAACACTTTGGTATCTCTCCTCAAACTGCAGACCTGACGAAGGTCTGCCACTTGGAGAAACAATTCTACTTGAGAAAAGCAAAAACTGAAATGAGTAGAAATAAATCCAGATACTGTACAGCAGTACAGAACAGTGCAATCTTATTTGGTGGCAGGTTATAATAGAATTTGTTTTATAGTAATTTTGAAAACTAGAAACTTCCCTGACCAAACATTTTGTTTACTACTCTAATAAGCAGGATAACATATCTAAAATCTAAATATCCCTTAAATATAAATAACAGTAACTTTTATTATAACGATGACTAAAACATCAAGAACGCATAGCGCTCATCCCGTAAAAACTTACTATACAAAGGTACTATGCATTTCAGAATCTGTTTAACTAAAAGACTATGAAGCACGACAGAAAAAAAGATTCATACCATGCAAAAGTAACCACAAAGCTTTGCCTGTTGAGCGTAAACAGTACTTAGGTATTTATGTTTCATAACAAATGTATAGTATGTTTTTATTGCTTTTTAATCACTTGAACGTATCCCGGCATTTTTGTCATGAATCAACTACAGTGCATCCTTTTCACACAAAGATTGCCAGACCTCACAGGTTTTTAAATATGATAAATGATTTAAAAAAAAAAAAAAAAGCATCACAAGTAATCATGCTTCCATGTTTTTATCACCTTGAAGTCTGTATTTTTTGAGAAATTTGTGTCAGACTTACATGTGAATCTTTATTTCTTAAGACCTCAAGACAATAAAAACTTGAAATCCACTGATATCCATGGAAACTAAAGACTTACAACAAAATTTCATATCTGTGTTGGTCAAAATGACACACGCACACAGAAAAAACTCACGAAAACGTACTCGAGACTTTCCTGAGAAATTCAAAATCAAATCAACCAGGAGTCACGTCACTACTAGAGCTGCAACGATTTATCGAATAATCAATTAATCGAACACTGGAAAATTAATCATCAACTATTTTGATAATCGATTAATCGTTTTTCTCATATTTTAATAAAAAGTTAAAAGAATTGCTGGTTTTGCCTTTAAAATGTGAGGATTTGCTGCTTTTCTGTGTCGTTTATGATCATTAATGAGGAGTCTTTGTGTTTTGGGCTGTTGTTTGGACAAAAGAAGCAACTTAAAGACGTCACATTGAGCTCTGGGATATTAGGATGAGCATTTTTAGCACTTTTTGACATTTCACGGAATAAACGATTAATTGTAAAAATAATGGGCAGATTAATCGCAAATGAAAGTAATTGTTAGTTGCAGCCCTATGTCCATATAGTTTGTAGTTTGTTTGAGAATGAAAAATGACATACCAGTAGTTACCAGTAGAGGGAGACCTCTCCATAGGGATCATGACGTACATAAACTCAACATAAATGTTCTGACTTTGTTCTTCTTGTTAATCACTCAAAATGTTTTTCCTTGTAATGATTTTAAAGTTGTTCAACTAAAAGAAATTTATGAAAGGGGGAAAAGTTTTTCTGATTCCTCACAATTCATGGACATATGCAACCTGTTACAAGTCATAAAAAATAGACATGTCTTCATTTTAAGGCATCACATGATTAAAAAGTTTGAAACAACTTACACTGTATATATAGTATGATACAGGGCATACGGTAAGACATGTACTAATAGTAATATAAATGCTTTCAGACGATTACTGACTGACAGTTTTCCTAAGCCTCCTATGACACAGGTTAGAGGTTGTGGATACTTTTGTCTGTTGTAAATGTGAAAAATTTTCAGCACTTAATAAATTCCAGTTACGTTTTATTTCCCATTTCTTATTAGTTATACTCACTTTGAGTAGGATGATGCTTTAGCATTACTGGATTAACACAATAAGGCGATAAAGCAGAAGTCTGCAGAGACTTACACTCTCATGTAGCGCCGCACATCACTCGGAAGCCCCGCCTTGTTGAAGGTGAAGTCCTCTGACATCATAGTGATTGACAGGTGAGGCCTCCAATGGGATACAGGATTCTCTTTTCTGGAACTCGACATCTGATGGAGCCATAAAAATAAACTTACTTGCTGCAGGATCACGTGTCTAAACCTTGCATGAAGGCCACTCGGTGGCTGAAATATGATGGAAGTGCGACACATATTGATTGCACTTTACCTTCTGCATGTCGCTCTGCCCTCCGGTGTGTGAGGGAGTGATGTAGGTGGTAAGCTGAGCTGCGTGGTGCACTTCTCTGCTGTCCTCCAGAGGTGAAATGCTGGTTTTGTGAACGTACACAACTGCATACAGAGTACCATTAGCCCGAGTCTCCTGTGG
>JAPZDX010000020.1:22017190-22027967 GCA_029783625.1 Naso annulatus | reverse complement strand
ACACACATGCATGCATGCACATGATATGTGCTCATTAGTGCATACATCTGTGCATACAGCTCACTCAAGACACACTTCAGTGCTTTTTAGTGCATCTGTACTCACTCACAGTGCTTTTATTGCAGAGGATTTTGCTTCTATTTGCTTGTAATTGTGTTACTTTTCTCTCATTGTTAGACTGAGATTGATTTCTATTATTTTATGTAAAGCACTAGGTAATTGTTATTTTGAAAAGAGCTATACAAATGCAGATTACTGTTAATAAGCTCTGTTATGCGTGAATGAGCAGCTACTCATGCTCACACGCAAAGGTGCGGTTAATCACAAGTTGGGCAAAGAGGGACGGATGGATGACAGAAAGGAAGTGGAAAGAGGAGTAAGGATGAGACTGTGCTTGTTCCAGCTTTATCGCTCCGGAGCTGAAAAGTGCTGTTAATTACAGAGAAGTGTTTCCCTGCACAGCCTGCGTGCACGCGCGCAACCAAACCCACACCGAGTGCATTGCTGGCTTTTATTAAGTGCTTGTGTAAGTGTGTGTATTCAGATGCCTTTCTGCTTTATTTGTTCAATCCTGAATAAGCATGATGGCCTATACGACAGAGAGAAGAGGGAAGGAAAGAGAATGTGAACCACATAGTGCTGACCGGGCTCCACTTTACAGTATGAGATGGTGCAGAGTGAGAGTAAGCTTCGGGCCTGTCCAGAACTGTGCAGAAACCTATTACTTACAGCTGAAAGCCACACAGGTCTCTCTTATTCATACAATGCACCCACCCACCAGCCAGGCGCCCTGTTAAGGATTTGGCCGGAAGCGGAGTATCACCCATTCCTGTCTGTGAAACGTATTAACTCCCTCTCTCTAGTCAGAAAAGGTGAGCAGATGCTAAAGTACATGTGAATAAAAAGGGCGAGGGTGAGAGCTCGAAAGAGGAGAAACAGGACTGAGAAAAGAGAAGGGATAGAGGGATAGTAAAGAGGGAGGGACAGAGAAAGAGAGATTCTCCTGAAAAATGAGGTGACAGAAAGCTTTTTATGTGCAGGAAGGGTGGCAAGGCAATTTTCAAATGTCTGAGGCTTCTCATTTGCTGGGCTGCAAAGCCACTTTATATGGTGGCAAATGTTAAACTTTTTCTGGGCACATCAAGGTCCCCTTGGCCGATAGCTTGTCTTCCCCTGGAATATAAATGTGGCTTGAGAAGAAGGTACAGGGAGAAAAACTGTTTCGACACCTTGTACTCAAGAGTTTAAAAAGGCAAAATGGAGAACACTTTCAGGGTTCATGCAAACAAAAGACTGACTTGTCCACACACAATTGTTTATGTGGATTTGGATGAAGGACAAATGTCTGAATGCTGCGTTTTTCTCCTTTTCATTCTCAGAACACCATTTAAAGTGGTTTTACACTTCAGGGCTGATGATTACTGTACAAATCTTATATTAATTCTAGCAATTATTATTTTGATTAGTGAATTTATTCTTTAATCATGAGAGAAAAAGACTTATCTGAGGCGACGTCTTCAGATTTGTTGAATTTAAGATCAAAAGTCCAAACCCTGAATCAACAACTCACTATGAAATAAACAGAGGAAATCATAAAAAGCAGGGCTTACTGCTTTTGTTTGTTTAAACTACAATAAAAAAAATCTGAAAAACAGAAAAAGCAGGGAACTAGAGATGCATACTTTTCTCACTTTCCACCCGATATTGATACCTGTCTTGCTTCTTGTGTTTCGAGACCAAAATTTCTCCAAACTAAGGACATGTCGAGTAAGGACGTGTCAACTTTTACTGCCCACTCTGACAATTGGAGGTTCATGGTCCAGCACAAGCTCCACCTGTGCATCTAATTCATAGAAGTCTCGGAGACAAATAAAAGGGGGCCCCTGGAGGTCTTTCTAGAACTATTTCATTACTAAATAATAAATTATTTCATTGATTTAAGTCACAAAATTTTGCTATGATCTTAAAAATTGCATCTTTACATATTTACAAATTATACAAGAGCATGCAAGTCATCAGAACAGGTTTTCTGGATCTGTACATGGATCTGGGACATTGGTCCAATATCCAATGACGATCCTTTCATTCATTTATTTTTTTTAACCCCTTATCCTTTTGCAGGGTTGCGGGGGGCTGGAGCAAACCCCAGCGAGGGCGGGATTCAACTTGGACAAGTCGTCTGTTCATCACAGAGTTGATGTATAGAGACAAACAACCATTCATGCTCACATTCACACCTACATGCAATTTAGAGTCCTCAATTAACCTGCGTGTTTTTGGACTCTGGAAGGAAGCCGGAGCACATGGAGGCACTCTCTACGGACACAGGAAGAACAACTCTACACCATAAGCACTCAAAACTGAAACTACAGAAAACCAAGACATTGTTTCTAAACCCAAACAACATAGGATGTTTCTGACAAAATTTGAGATGGAGGATTGTAACCATGATGCTGTAAAGATCACATAACTTAAAAAAAATGATTTAAATACAGTAAACAGAGACTACAACTAAATATAGGCAAAACCATCTCACCCACAGGTGTTAAAGCTCAACTGATACAGGAAAAGGTGGCTTGACAAGATATATTGGTGCTGTCTGTGTCGTAGTTGTTTCTTAATCAATATCTTTCACACACAGCGCTCACACACAGGCCATGAGACACACACTGAAGCATAAAGACGTAATGATCTCCTCTGTGATCGCCTCTGGCCTTAAAGACAGGTATGACCACATCTACCCAAGGCCACAAACTCAGGCTCAAGCATATACTGTAAACAACCCAGGTGTGCTGAAAGGATGTCATCAGTTCATTGCAGGAATTCTTGGAGTGGGTTATAATTCACTGGGAAAGCTGCCAGGTTTTTCTTTTCTACACCTCTCTCACTCTTATTCCCTCTCTCAACAATGTTTCTTTTCTCTGTTGCTCCACTCCAGCCTGCATGTCTCTGTATTTCCATACTATCTTGCTTTGCTTTACTATCTTTCTCTCTCTGTTTATGTCATCAGCAGGATCTGGGGACTTATGGGATACAGTAATTCCATGCCGTTGACTGCAGGCAGTAAAGAGTCCACAGTTAAAGTCGGTGGTGCAGGGACACTGAATCATGCAGGGTCAAAGGCCTGCAGCCGGTCAGTAAACCGGCACTATCAGCGCAGCAACAGATCCACCGTCAGAATAAATGCGGTGGGAGCCTATAGATCAGTGAGATCATACAATATATATTAATGTTATGAGTTGGTTCGAGCTTGGCTCTTGACCTTCAGCCATATAGATATGTGTTTTTTTTAAGCACAGGAAAGGATGGAGTGATATGTCAGTTCCATGATTTATGATCCTCAAATGGTAGTAAAGTAATACAGCCTCACTGTGAAAACAAAAAAAACTATTTTCCATTGTAAATTTGATTTTGCAAACATTTGCTAGGCACTTTGTGAGGTTGTACCTACAGGTACAGTGACAGTGCTTAAAGCTAAAAACTAACATAAGCATGCTATCACAGTATTGTTTAGCATGTTAGTATGAATAATTAATCTTTGTAATTACTGCCAAGCACAAAGTGCAGACAGTGACAATACTTAAAGCTAAAAGCTAACATTAGCATGCTAATGTGCTCACACTGACAAAGGAAATGGGTTTATTGTTTACCTTGTATACCATATTAGTTTAGCATGTTAGCATGCATAGTATGTGCTAGTTAGTGCTGCTAAACCCATAGTCCCATTAAGATGAATGAACATGTAATTAGTTTGTTGGCTGAATTTAGATTTAATGATGATGCTAGATGAAAAGGCAGGTAAAACTAACGTTACTACATATCATTCTGAAGGGACCAAGAAGGTCTTTGCAGATTTCAACAGCAATTTAATAAGATAATGTTGAGACCTTAGAAACAAAATGCCAACTTTTGTTTTCGCCTCTAGAAAAGTCTTTTAAAAGCAGCTATATGCTTTTCCGTCTATTCTGACCTATAAATGTTGTTACAATGTCGGATACTCATGTTAAATGATGGCAAAGCATCACATAATGGTACATGCATTTGGAAGTGAGCCTTGCAGGCTGTTTCAGTTGAATTTGCACGCTGTCTTTTACAGTTGTTTTTTTTTTTAAATTATTATTATTACAGTGTTTTTATAGTGAGGTTAATGCGTGCTAGACTTTTTTATGTGGACATGCCAGCTCCGTGCACACAGCGCTGTGCCTGCCCCCTCTCCAGCTCTGCTCAGACACTGCTGCACTCTGCTCTCTGCTTCAGGGATTACTGTCAGCACTTTGTTCCAGATGGCTCCGACAGAGTGTTTTGGTTTTTTTTTCGGGTGAACAAAGGACAGTTAACTTCATTAAACTTTCCTAAAGAGGAAGGCACCAGACAGAAGTTGATAGTGTTCCTGTTTCTTGTGGATTTATTCGGTGTGGATTTATTTGCTTTCCTCAACATCGGTACATGAGCTGAAACAACTAAACAGCTGCTTAAGGACCACATGTTGCTCTGTTGTGTTGAAAAATCAGAAGCACAAGCTGTAAGAAACATTTTATCTGTGTCCTAGCTGTGTCTATTTTGTGTCAGTGCAGCAGAGTGCTGAGGCATGTGTGAGGAAAAGGGGGAGGAGGAACCGACGTAGACCGTTTTGAGAGAATGCAGAAAATAGACGGAAGAGAGAGGGCCCGAGTCACAGTTTTCTGAAAATCTACAGACTTTACTGTTTTGTCAGTTGTGCCTAGCTGCTCTATAGGAGTCCAAAATCAAAATCAAAGACCCAATAATGAGTATAATCTGTTTTATAATATTTTTAAATTTTTTATCTCATGCAGGATGAGACATTATACAATAGCAAAAGGTGGACATCACAGATCTTATCACACATCTGAGAATATATCATGCATGAGCTGAAAACACCAAATACTCCTTCATCCTTCCTGCATTTCTGTCCTGTCCTCATTCCTCCACCCCACTCGTCACACCATCCAGCCACACCGAGAGACGAGACTAATTAACAGAGGGATGAGAGCAGCCTGTCATTTACGAAACTCATCTAATCTTCTCTTGTATTTTTCCAAATAAGTTGAAAGGCAGTGTGAGAGATAAGGTAGAAGGGAGGGAAGAGAGGGTCAAAAAAGAAAAAGATTGATATGATTTGGGAAAATAAGAGGGGGATGCATTCAGAGTGACCTCTAGATGACACCCAGTCAGTGACAGTGTGAATGTGTGTGGGTCAGTTTGTGTGCCTTTTTCCTCTTCCGTCCAATAGCCTATTTCAGCTCTTTAAGTTTCAAATTCCACCCAAACCATTTACCATACCATATATTGTTCATTAAACCATCTCACGGGCAAAGTACACACACAGAAGCATATGCTTCTGTAGACTGCGTCCTTAACACACACACACATGCAAACACACACACACACACACACAAAAAGAAAGAGATGCACCCAAAGGCCCAGGGGCGGGGGGTGGGGGGTGGGGGGTAATCTGCTGCTTTGATGTGCAGTTAAATCAGTCTGCATCTCGTCACAATCCCAGCATCATCGACTGCCAGATAAGGACATCCATCTGAGGCACCTTAGAGGACTCACACACACATAGACCCTCATTCAGGCATAGACACACACACAAACACACACAAATAAATCATCAAGTTACCAGGATGCAGACAGCCAGATGGTGTGTTTCCAACATGTTCATGTATGTGTGTGCGTGTGCTTGTCCAACTCTGAGGCCACCTGAGACAGAGCTTCTGACCCAGACAGACTAGACTTTATCCTGTTACTTTCGGTGTAACAGCTACTGTACTGGCAGGCTGACAGCTAACAGCTAAACAATCTGTTTTCAACAACAAACAAGACCGGGTGACTTTTTGCGGATAAACAAAATTAACGATATACTGTATTTTTTTCATTTAAAAAACTGAGCACTAAATTCGAATAAATTGAAAGGAATTAAAACAATATGCTGCAAAGACGAAAGTCTACAGCCAGGCTTTGCAGTGCTTTAAGCTAACTGCTAACATTAGCATGCTAACATGTTCACAGTAACAATGAAAACATGCCGACATATAGCAGGTATAATGCTTACCACATTCAACATCTTAGTTTAGCGTGTAAGCATGCTAGCTTTTTATGTCTCATGCTACATAGCACTAAACACAGAGTATACCTAAGGGCAAGTGGAAATGCTGTCAGCTTAGCATAGCTTTGATCAAATGAAAAATCAAAACAAACAAAACTTCTTAAAAGAGAAAAAAAATGTATAATGAATTGAACTCAGAATAGGGAGTTTAAATTCATGGAATACATTGTACTTTCCTCTTAAACAATCACTCAATCCCATTTTTTAGTCATAAATTATGTAGGATAATTTAATCTGCAGTAGTACATCATAATACCACAGCTTTGATTAAACAACTTCACAGTCTGTACTATACAAAATATATTTGCCTAATCCTATTATAAATAGAATAAATGAGTGAATCGTGGGTTGTGAAATGTGAATGAAGGATGTCAAGGCCGGATAGAGAGAGTGGAAATAATCTCAGTCTATAAATGGAGTTAAGAAGGTGAGAAGAAAAAGAGAAATTTAACAGGTAGAGAGAGTGACAGACAAAGAGTGAGAAGACAGACAGTGAGATAAATGATTAGGCGCTGACAATGCATCAGCTCTGACAAAATGTCCCAGATTGTGGATGTAAGCGAAAAGCACGGAAAGAAAGTGGAATTCGGAGAGAGTAACATGCCAGGAAAAGGAGGTTTTAAAACTGATGAGAGACAGGGACAAGATGTGGAGTGTCAAAGTACACTGAATAAATTGAGCGGTAATTGGAATTGGAGAGCACTGTGGCCAGAAAAAGAAAACCTGATTTTTTTTCAAGGGGAGACGGAAAGAGAAAAAAAATAACAACGTGACGGAGAAAGGCACTGCGCTGTGATAACATGCGGTAAAAAGAATCGAAGTGTGAGAATGAAAGAGGAAGAAATGAAATGCTCATAGCACAAAGAAAGATTGCCAAGGGGAAGAGAAAGGGTGAATAAGAAGCGAGTATGCTGATAGTGTCAGGAGCTTCACCATGCTCTGTTCTTATTAAATAATAATGCTTAGAATACTTAATGCTAATGAGTTGTGAAAGTTTGCAGATGTTTCCACTTTTCTGTTCGGAGTGGTAAAAGGGCGAGAGTGCTGCTAAAGTGTGAATAACTGGGATGAGGAAGGTGTGAGACAGCCAGCGGGAGAGCAAGCATGGGAGATGCAGAGAAGAGGTACGACTCACTGTGGACAGACATCTAGGAAAAAAACAAGATAACGCCAAAAAATTGAGGAAGGGAACGAGCGATAGAGAGCACGAGAGGCTGGCAGGGATTTGATGGTGCAATCTGGCATATCCAGCTTTATTGCAGAGCGCCACAGTCCGGTCTCAGTCTGAGCACGATCCCCTGCCCTGAGATGGAGACAGACGGGGATCCCCAAGGTATATCGATTCTCAGGCACACTCATTTGGGAAAACCAGAATTGATGAGACCTGCCTAAGGCCAAGGTTTATTTACTTATTTATCTGGTGCCCGCTCAGGCCTCAGTCCCATCTGTCTGAGAATATGAGGCTACCTACTGGGGCCCAGCAGCTCCAAATGACCAGGAATGACAACTAATTTGAGGGCATGTCTGTGTGTGTGTGTGTGTGTGTGTGTGTGAGAGAGAGAGAGAGAGAGAGAGAGAGAGTGAGAGAGAGGGAAAAGACACTGTGCATACAGCAGGCCACCTACACCCTGCATACTCTCCATAAATCAAGACGAGGCAGCCAACCCAAATTGACATTTCACAGAGGGGCGTACTTTCATTCCAAGTACACTTGATTGTTAGTTTTAGGCTGTTTTTTGCCATGTCATTATGAGTCACTCAGCCTGCTACCAGAGGGATCAATTTAAAATAGGCTATTTGCTTTACTACCTGCTGTCATATTTACAGTCTTTAAATTACACCACAACATTATTTCAGTTTTTAATCAACAATACAGACTTCCTGAGGCTTCTTCACACAGTGAGACTGTGGTTAATCTAAACCGAGACCTTGCACAAAGTGTGAAAACTACAATTCACCGTTTTACTGGGAATAATCGTACATGTCAGACTATTTCTCAGCTTGGAATTGTCTTAGAAGTTTACACTGTGTTTTTGTAGGGGTTTAAGAAAGGATGTATAATGTCTTAAGTGAGCTTTAGAGGTGCCAGTTGTTGGGCCCGACCAATATATCTTTTTGCCTATATAATTGGCCAATATTGGCCTATATATCTGTATCAACATATATGTTCTCCAAAATACTCTGATATTAAAAAGTAAAATTGGTCCCAAAAATTCATATCAGTCAGCCCTAGGTACAAGAGTGTAGGTGAACGCTACTGAACAGAGCCCAGCTAGCTGTTTGCCCCTGTTTCATTCTTTATGCTAAGCTAAGCTACTGGTTCCTGTTTATTATTCTTATATTTGAGGGGCAGATTAGAATGACATTGAAAGGTAAAAAATGTCAAACTATTGCTTTGAGTGTGGCTGTATCTGGTGAAAAGAAGGACAAAGAAACCATGGTCCCCATTCAAGGTATACATGTGTTTCTTAGCTTATTGCATAAAGGTCTTTCTTCAGTAGATTTCCTCAGATCTCACAGCCAGACACTGCGTTTCCCGGTGACTTGCTATCTCTCTCTCAGCCCTTCCAATCCTACCCTCCCCTCGTCTCCGCCCCAATCTTGTAAGCTACACAGACGGCCTGATAATTGGATTTCAACAGACAGTTCAACGGCCGCATAAAATAATTAGCGACAAACCTCAGAATCAATCTGAGGCATGGCGATCATCTCGCTGGCCCTGGCAGGTCTCTGCGAGGAGGCAACAGGGAAATACATGATATCAGTCTGACACAATTTGTCTGTGACGGATGCATGACGTGATGAATCTCAAGGCATCCTCATGTTCTGATGTGCAAGTTGCCACATATGTATGTATGAATGTAGTATGTGTTTGTGTAGTTGCCATACATTTAATTTGTGTTTGCTTTCTGATCTGGACAAATGTATGTGTGTGTGTGTGTGTGTAGGCAATGATGAGAAGCCCTTGGAGTGTGAACCAGATGTAGCACAGCATCAATACCCCCTCTCTCCTCGCTCCCCAATCCCTTGAGACAGGAACAAAGAGGCCAGACTACATCAGGAGGGCCTTTGATCAGCTAAGCTCTATCGCGTTTCTATCAGTAATTGACAGCCCTTGGATCCTAGTTGCTTCCTCTGCTACATGCACAAATGAAAAGTCTTGATGCCCTCCAATATATCATGTGGCCTTTGAATGTACACAGCAGGCAGCTGGTTGCAATATTTCCACGTCACTGTCATTTAAATCCCATTATAGGCAGGACTGCACATCAGAAAGACCTCATGTCAGTTGGTCCAAAATGTGCCGTTGTGTAGGCAGCAACTGCCATTGGTCATCAGTACACATATCTAGTCCATGCGCTTTTCCTCTCAACACCATTGACCTAATGAAGTAACTTACTGTAGCACACACAATATAAGACATTAAAGCAATAACATGTAACTTTAACCACAACCAGCAGCTTCAAAAAACAAAACATAACGATGCATGTCAATATGTTGCACAAAAATATCAATTTTAGTAAAGCCTGGTCATATTTTATTAAGAAAACATCCTCTGGTTTTCCCTTTGATGTCCAACGACTGCTCTGTCTGTCTGCAGCCTTTAATTTAGCAAAGCCGTCCCCAACAACTACCTACTGCTGCAGCTGCAGCTTCGGTCTGCAGGCAGCCTACATGTTGCTTTCAGGAACCTCTGTGAATCACAGAGTTGAGGCAAAGCAATTGTAGGACATCAAAGGGAAAACCAGAGCACATTTTCTCCATAAAATATGACCTGGTTTTACTAAAATTGCTGTTTTGTTTTGTGCAACATCTTAACGTACATCGCTAAGTTTAGTTTTCGAAGCTGTGGGTCGCAGTCAAAGTAACATGTTGTTGCTTTAAATAAACGTCAAACTGGACCTGAGCAGAGAACAAGACTTTTCTCTTAAAGGCAGCTTCAAGATGTACTGAAATCTGATGCTGGATGTGTCATTTGCATGGACACCTAGCAGACAAACAGGTTTTATACAGGCACAAGCCATTGCTAATGAATAACTTGTTGACTGACAAAACAAGTTCAATAAAGAACAATGGCAAGCTCTTTGTATTGTTTTTCTCCAAGTAATTCATGAGGCTGAACATAAAAGTTTTATGTGTTTCATATTCAGATGACTTTATTGAAGTGGCTCGTAATGAATTAATGTTGGACAAACAAATCATTCACATGAAGCAAGAAAACGGAAAATGCAAAGCATTGCATCAGCGGAGAATCAAGAACAACAGCAAAGTTCAAGTCTGCTGAATTTTATGGCTGATCTTTGGTGGTCTCGCTTAGCCAGACCTCTCTCCACAATACTCAGCACTGTGGAAAGATCTGGCTCTACACATACACAAACTGGTATGAAGAAAAAACGCTCTGCCTGGTCTGTTTTTCTCTAAACCAATCACAGTCATCACAGGTGACGCAAAGCCCTGGATACTGCAACTGTGCCTCTGCAAAAAAGCATTGTTTCGTTGAAAGATTTAGGCATGCCCTGGTGTTAAAATGTCTAAAGACCCGTCATCAAAACTTGCCATTTCCAGCATGGAGGCTGCTAGCTCGAAGGTTGTTATTGTTGTTTCCCGTAGCAGTTAAAATGGTAACACGCAGAGAGCGAAAGGGGT
>JAPZDX010000020.1:21933410-21954293 GCA_029783625.1 Naso annulatus | reverse complement strand
CATCACAGCAAGAAGGACCTGGGTTCCAATCCTCTTGTCTAACATTAAGAGGGTCCTGGGTTTGAGACCCAGCGGGGGTAGGGCCTTTCTGTGTGTGGTTTGCATGTTCTCCCCTGTGTCTGCGTGGGTTTTCTTTATGTGTTCCAGTTTCCTCCCACCATCAAAACATACATGTTGGGCTCATTAGGTTAGGCTGGCCCAGTGTGGCAGCGCACTCAGTCGCAGAGGCTCAGGACTGACCCTCCACTTTAACCTCGCAATTTCATCGTACAATTCACTGTATAATGACAGTAAAGCTGCTTTAGCTCAAAAACTGGCCTCCAGATCCCTCAGACCCTCCTATCCAGTACAGCATCCATAGGATGTGCTGGAATATGTCTGCTCCACGGAGACCCACCTTGGACTTAAATCAACCCTTACATGGCCAGGCATAGGTACAGAATCTCTGGGCACTGGATCCTTTGAGTCCAGTGGGTTGTAAAGTGGGGCCTGCATGGATTGGACATGTTCCGGCACATTCCATGGATGCTCAGTCGGATTGGGTTCTGTGGAATTCAGAGGCCAGGTCGACACCTTGAGCTCTTTGTTACATGTCTCCGCCTGTTTTGGAGCAGTTTCTGATGGTGTGGCAAAGAGCATGGTCCTGCAATGAGGGGGGGTGTATGCTGGGTACTGTTTGGGTGGGTGGCTGACGTTAAATGCCAGGAACCAAGGTATGCCAGCAGAGCATAGCATTGAAACAAGGTGATCATTATGTTTAATTTCACCTGTCTGGTTTTCATGTCATGGTTGATCTTTGGTTTTCACACTGTCAATACATATATTGTGCCTTTATTTGAAGCATCATTCCAGTGGAAAACACGGTATAAAAATACATTTTATTAAAACTTGTTTACAGTCTTTTTGCTGCCTTTAAGCCAAACAAAACACTTCTACTGCACAACTGTCACATTTTAGTCCATGTCTGTAAGTTTTTGTACTTTTGTAATGCATACAATGTAATGCAAACAACTGGAATAAATTGTGTTTCTAAAAAAAACAAAAACAAATGCACTTTACCTAGTGATATTCTGTCTGCATATGTGCTGGGGCCCTTTCAGAAAGCAGGTTTAGTGAAAAGTCTGAGTCTGTTAACCCTGAAATGAGGGAAACTGGGTTTTCAGAAAGGGAGGTAACGTCAGCTCTGAGTCAGGTCCAGTAACACGGTAACTGAGTCACATCCATCACATCAAGGGAACATTTCTATTATGTCTCAAAACATAATGTTTATAAGCGATCAAGGTGACAATTAGTGTTGCTGAAAAGATTTTAAGGCTGTTTGAACTGGATGTAGTTTAAGTGCAGTTTTTTAATGTGTTTTGAGACTTTTAGTAAATTGAGTTTACATTTTCAAACCTTAAAATGCTGACATTAAATACTGTTATCCTAGATTTTTAAATGAGAAAACATATGTTGAGATTTCAAGCTTTTAGGCAGCAGTACATTCAGCTATTCCCTGGAAATGACCATTATATATATGCAGGTGAGTGGTCTTTAACCACTTAACTCATGGGGCTAGAATGTCTTCTGCCAAACTAATTGTAATCTTGTAGAAACATCTGTAGAATTGGTGAGAAGAACACAGATAGCTTACTGATTAACAAGAAACATTGATCTTGACTTAGAACAAATTTAGACAGTTTATTTTTGCTTTTGGCCCCAAGCACATGATGTTAAAGCATGTTGGAAACTCTGCCCTCTTACTCCCCACACGTCAATATCTCCTCTATTTGATCCATATTTTTATCATTAGTTACTACCAGTTGCATCTTCTTCTTGTCAGGTTAAAGGTGAATGATTACAGGGTTTAAAAATCTTTTTTGTTAAAATTGTCATGTTGACTAAAGTAAGTCAAGTTCCAGCTCGATCACCCATTAAGGAAATTTTAAGTCCTGTTAACGATTAATGTGATTATGCTAAGTAAAATAATAGTGTTAACTTACTGACTCTGCTCTCCTTTCCTGATTCTCAAGATACATTAAATGGCCAACATTTACATACATTCATATTTCTAACTCCACTTGACTTTATTTACCTGTTGCCATGGCGAAGCATAGTATGATAGTTTAATTGATAAGGGCTTTTTTCCCCCCTTCCCATACATTCAGCTCAGGCTGAACCTACTCAGGACTGATTGAACTAACTCTGATCCACTGCTATGGAACTGAAAACTCTGAGTTTCCCATTTCAGGCTTGGTCAACTCAGACCTCAGGTTTAGTTTAGTTTCAGGCTAAGTTAAACCACCTTTCTGAAACAGGGCCCTGGTCCATTACAATGACTTGTAACACAGGATTTCGTCATTGCACCACCAATGATGGCTGGGTGTAGATCTGATATCAACAGTGTCCGACTGCTCTATCCATTTATTCATTTTACTAGTGTCATTTTTATGGCTTGTAGAGTTTCAGAATATGGTCCTCCAACACTTTCTGAACTGGAAAACAAAGGAAATGAAAATGTCAGTTCAGCAGAAAGGTTTTGACAGTAATCTTTTATAAAAAGAAATGTTCTTGTCTGGAATAAAAAGACAAAACATACTTTTTTTGTGTCCAAGGGCAACAGCTAAGGCCATTGGACTGTAGCCAGAGTCTGACTCAATGGTCATGTCTGCCCCGTTGGCTTCAAGAGAGAACAGTAATAGTAATTATTAAAGCATTCGATCAGAATTCACAAGGATTTACCAGGACGAGTTTACATTATAGACATGCAGATTACCTAAGAGTGCTTCGACACATCTGATATGATTCCCTCGCACAGCGTAAAGAAGAGGAGTCCCACCATTCTGGGATTAAAACACAGAAGAGTTCACAGAAAAAATCTTAGATTTTGCTATGACCTTGTCATAACCAATAAATCTTATGGATCTGCAATGACATGTCCGGCATGAGAAAAGTCATAATGTACCCAGTCATAGGTGTTAATGTCTACTCCATGTTTGAGAAGAGACTCAACGATGTCCACGTAACCTCCAGAGCTGGCCAGTGTCAGGGCGCTCTCTCGCTCCCTCGCAATTGTTCGAGGGTCTGCACCCTGCGAAACAAAAGTGCCATAAATATCAGTGAGATGGTGCGTTTTGTCTAACATGCATGTCTTCCACACAGCAGTTGCTTTTTTCCAACCTTTTCCAAGAGAAAATCCACCATTGCTTTCTCTCCAAACGCTGCTGCCCACATGAGAGGCGTAAAGCCCCGTTCATCCTGTTTGCTGAGCAGTGAACTGTCTGGAAAACAGCACAGATCAAACCTCACAGGGAGGAATTTTGCACCAATTAATATCAGAGAAATTTGCTTTGTGTTACACTGCTTTGTGTCTGATTCCTCACCTTTACTCAGGTGTGCAGCCACTTGGGAAACCTCGCCTTGAGCTGCCAACTGGTGTATGGACAGAGCTGATGGAAGTAAAATCTTCATTATCTTACATGATCAAGATAATGAACGACCATGATTGCTTGTCTAACACACAAATACAGTCAGTACTTACCGTCCAATGTTGCTGGGCGCACTGTAACCTCATTCCCACGCTGCTTGTTGGTCAGAGTGGTGGCGTGTTTAAACAAAGCATCTTCATCCCCATCCATGTTCTCTGGAGACACGGGCCCAATCACATAAACAGCCATGTCTGTGAAATCAAGATATTTACTGATTAGTTGATTATTTTAAGGCTGTAAACATCAGGTGACTGCTGATGTTGACAGAAAATAATAAATAGTGTCAAGAAACTGAGTAAAAATATGAAGCTCATTATAAAGAACAGAATATAAAAGTAACACGTACCTTTAGATCTCTCATCTCTGGAGTCGGAAGGACCAACATTAGCGTCAGATGACTGAACATTTTGGCCATCTGCAACCTCTTCATCACCTCCGGCCTCCATGATCACTGCAATAAAAACAAGACATCAACTAACATTCCTAAATAACGTGCGATCGGCATCAAAATAAAGAGGCTAAAATTATTTTATATAGCAGATTACACTGTCCACTCACCACATCCAGCCTCACAGTCTAACGTTAATCCGCGCTAACTTCCTTATGGGCAAAACTGAAAGTAAATCATTTCAAACCACGCGACGTATGTTGCTCTTCCTTCGAAGTGTGCCGAACCACAGTACTCATCTCTCCAGTGATTAGCTATTCGACTAATCCTTTATTTTCACGGAATAAATGAAAACAGCGTTTGATTCTGCCCGCGTAACGTATCACAGCAGTTGGCACTTTGTGAAAGAAGAACTGTTGTTGTATTAATCGGTATTTCAGTCCGGAATATTGTCGTGTAACACATGACAACAAAAATACGGAAGAGGCGAGAATCAGCTGACACAACTCGGACCCACTTGCATTGTTTTGTTATATTTAAACAGTTTTTACTATGGAGGACCAGGAGATGCAACTGAAAGTCAGACGAGGTACACGTCCAAAGCTAAATAAATCAGCAAACAACTTAACTTACCTCATTGTTGTCTTGCAACGCTGCAAATTGTTATGCTAGTAGCTGTTAGCTGACGTTAGCCGCTAAGCTAATGCTATGCTGGTTTTGTCTTTACTTCGCCATTTTTCCATGTCCGATGCTGTTGAATCCTTTCCTCCGTTTTTTGTTAAACACGGGTCGTGAGTTTAACGCATTTGTCTGTATTTATTTGACCTTGCAGTGACTGACAAGTTCACGGAGAGCATGTACGTCCTTGCTAACGAGCCGTCGGTGGCTCTCTACAGACTGCAGGAACACGTCAGAAGGTCCCTGCCTGAACTGGTGCAGCACAAGGTAATTCATCCTGTGTCACACACCTACATGTGAAAACGACTTGAACATTACATTGACTTCACATAATGCTGTTGTAAAGACAACAGACAGGGAAAAAAATGCATTTTGAAAACTGATAACTGTACCTAATCTGTCAACACATCCAGACTGTTTGATGATGTTGTCAGTCAACACTTGGGAGGTTTGTACATTTGCAGATCAGAATCATTTAACGTCCTCAAATCTCAGTAAGAATCACATTAGTGGCTGTCATTTCGTATTCAGAGTCATGTCATATACTCACAACGCTGTGAAAGTCACAAAATCACACATAGTATATTGGCATCAGCCACTTAATTTAATGGAGAGTCCGACCAGTGTGGGATTTTGGGGGCTGATGCTGATACCAATATTAGGGTGGAAGAAACTTCCTACATCCAATATATCAGCTGATTTTTGACTTATAATATTTTAAATGTGGTTATGAAATATGTGTGACAAACACATGTAAGGGAGGTAGGATAGCTTACATTTGAACAAACTTAATTCCATAAATCAGTGCTCTGCTGGACACAATATTTAATTATACAATTTTAAATTACTAATTCAAGCATTTTTTTTTCTAGCCTAAAAAAACAGTTTTAATATTGGCACTATTTAATAACATATACGCCAATACTAATAAATCTGTAAGAAGCTGATATCGGCCAATAATATTGGCAAACCAATACATCAGTCAGGCCTTAATATAATGAGACTAATTATGCAAATCTGCTACCTTATCTGTATTTATTTACTCATTTATTTGCACTGCATTGTAGATCTGTTTGTATGTATTGCAGTCTTGCATCATGGTACTTAAATATACTTAAATTTCTACATTTCAAATAATCTTGTCTTGCCTTGTCTCTTTTGTGGTCTGTTTTTACTGTTATATATTTTCAATCAATCAAATTTATTTTTGTATAGCCCAAAATCACAAATTACAATTTGTCTAAGGGGGCTTCACAAACTGCACAGACGTGACATCCTCTGTCCTTAGACCCTCTCACCTGGTGAGGAAAAACTTAAAAAACCCTGAATCGATGGAAAGAATCAGGGAAAAATAAGAAACCTGTGAGAGAACCGCAGAGGAGGGATCCCTCTCCCTCGGACGGACAGACGTGCAGCAGATGTCACATGTACAGAACACAACAACAACACAATCACAATGTTGCTGCTACATCTTGGATCATGAGAGTCTATAGATCCAGAAGGAAGTGGAGTCTATGCCTTCTTTCTGTTGATTTCCCTGCATGGTTTTCAGTAGTTTTTAACTTCCCAGATGACAAATGTCATTTGAAGTTCTCCATCCATTAGCTTGGCACCATTAATTTTTCTTCCAGAAAACTTCTCTTCTTCTACCACTTTGGAGGCCTGCAGGAAAGAGCCAGCAGAAACAGCCAATGCATGTGTGTGATGTGTTTAAGTAATGTCACGTAAATCACAAACCCCAAGAAATGAACAGGAAAGAGAACAGGATTTTATTTATTTTTACACAACATTTTTACTCACAGCGGGCTGAATTTAATTCAAACCCGAACATAATATCAACATGTTTGTTAGAATCTGGTATCCATCGTCAGATCTGCATGGCAGGCCTTCAGGAAGTTCTCTTGCAGCTGCTTATGATTTACAGGCCAAATAAATGGGGATAAATGAATGTCAGAAGAAACCTGAACCCTCCTGATCCTTCCTATGATGTCAATAAAAATCAGCGTTGACTGAGAGCGATTCTTGCTAAAGCTGCAACCGGCAGTACCGTTACCGAGGTTAAAGCAGTCAGGCATGTTTTAAACGGTGTCGCTGTAGCACAACCTCGCAGTTCTGAGGCTTGCTTGCTGCTGCTACTGTGTGTGTTTGTGTGTGTGTGTGTGTGTGTGTGTTTGTGCTGCTGTTATGGTAACCCAGACAAATTGCTCTGTTTTTAAGGTGATGCAAGGGTAATGAAACACTCTGAGGTAATTGTATTGAATTAAATACTGAATTTGTTGCATTTTGGTCATTGTTTATAACAAGTGGGTCAGCCAGTGACTTTATTGTTAAATTTGTTTTTAACATGGTCCTAACAGTCCAGGATATGGTTCAGGATAGTGGCAAGTATGGTGATTTTATTTTCTCTTTTTAAAAAAGTAATTTGATTTTCCTGTGTTTTAACAAAGAAGTGAAATGTATTATTTTATCATACATTATGTGTCAGTTCATTCATTTCTCTATGTATGGCTTTTTGCATGTGCCATCACGTCCATAGCTTGTTTTAGTCATTGTTTCTGTTGTGCATTTAGAATTTATAATTCCTGGTATGCGCAGGCATTAAATTTTGTCTGAAAAATTAAATCTATTGTTGGTTTGGACTTTGCAGTGTGATCTTTCACTGGTGTTGAATTTAACGCCTTTGGAACAGAAAGACATGTAAAGCAGTAACGTTACCTAGGGGAACATTTTCACGAACTTTAGATTTTTAACAAAGTAATTTTTTAAGCATACTTATGAAATTTCTTGGGAAAAAAAAGAGTACTTTTACACATATACACAGTTTCTTGGACTGCATACCTGATCCTACGTTCTCTACAAAGACTTTCATAATTTAAGAAACTGTATAAAGGATCAACTACCACAGGATGAATGTTGAAGTAAATAAAATATATTAGCAGTACATTAAAATCAACAGCATTACCATTCATTTTAGAAATGGAGTACTTTACAAACTGAGGCACCACCGCAGAGTTTTAAAAACAAGGGAGATCAGATAAGTCCGTTTGTCTGTTTTGTGTTTAATATAAATTCAGCAGACAGTTAATTTGTGTTTCATTAATGGACGTTACTGAATTACACTGGAGAGAGAAATGGGAAAAACACAAGAGTAGAGAGTTAAACACAGAATGAAAAGAGAGCTCCATAGGCTCTTCATGCAAATGACACATTCATATGGTAATATGATCGTGGCTTTGAAAGACCTCCATCTTAAGAACTATGGTAACATGACAACAAATATGCTGTTTATATGACACTGCAAGCATCGTGACTCATCCCAAGATTTACAGATCATGTCAAGCTGCTCCCTATTGCTCAGTCAACATGAGGATGGCACGTTGTATTCACTAAATCATGACGCAAAAAGCAAGAAAAATATTGAACAAATGTGTGAAAGAGACATTCACACTGGTGGCTTCTGCCTGTGAAACGATTCATGCTGTCTGTGGGGAAGGTCGGGAATGGGTTGAGAAAACACTTTATCCAGAGTTTTGTATTTTAATGTTGGACATACGAGCTCATAATACACCACAACACACGATGATGGTCACTAATAACTTATGGTAATGGTATCACACAATACAACCGTTTCTAACCATTTTCTTTTTTTATCTGGAAGACAACATCATGATCAACATTTAGAGAGTTAATTCATGTCTCAGCATGCGCGTGTGTGAGTATGTGTGTATGTGTGTGTGTGTGTGTGTGTGTGTAATGTTAAGGCCAACCCAAACCTGATGATGACAAGGGTTACCGTAGAAACAGATTGATGCAGTTTAACGTTTTGCATCAGCTCTGTGTCACCCCATGCAGGCTGCACAAGTATAAATCTGACATAGCACCCCTCTGTTTTAGATTTAGGACACGTCTCTCCTCTGTGCTCTTGCTCACTTTCAATGTCCTGCTTAAAATCTTCTTTTCTCGACAGACAGAACTGGACATCCAGGCTCTTGCTTTGGAAAATGCTGAAAAGCACGTTGGAAAAATCAAAACTCCTTTTGAAAGTGTGCAGTGGAGCTGTGCTCTGTGGCCTGTAGCGCAGTGGATGGAGTCTGCATTAAACTTGTTGGTGTGACCTGTAATGTGTTGGAGTAGTTCCAATAGCTCGGCCCTTTTCACGTACACCGTGCCCGCTAACTGGGAGCGGGAGTTCCATCTTGTTGAGGCGCCGCGCAGCAGTCTTCACTCACATAGCTTGTCCAGTAAATTAGTGCGTTTGAGGGAGTGCAAAAGAAATGCAGCCAGTCCTGCCAGATGTGTGGAAAAGATCTTACACTTTTATTTTGTCTGCCTCCTGTGACATGATGATTAAGTGTGTGCATAACAATAATGCCTGTGGGATTGACTCTTTAAGAAGGGCCTGCTCACCGTTAATCCCACATGCCACAACAGGACTCCTATCACAGCACTGAGATACTACTTTTGATTTGCATCAATAACTGTCTGAAAAGTTAAGGAATGCTGGAGACAAAACATGTGCATATCTATTCTCAGCCACATCCACAAATTTCAGAGATCTCTCCCCAACATCTTCATCACTCACGAATCTGAAGACGAAGGACATTTGTGCAGTGTTGCTGACATCTGCGATCCTGTCAGCCAGCAGCGTACATGGCTTTGCTTATCTGTAGTTATGTTTGTAATGGTGATCAATTGATATCCCTAAGGGAAAATGCAGAGTGATGACGTCAATGGTTGTGCGATGTTGTTGTGCTTGCTCTTGTTGTCGCATGGCGGGAGAACATCATTGAATAAACGGAGATGTTCAGTGGCACTCCAAATTAAGTTCACTGACTCTGGTGTTGATCATTTATTTGAAGATATTGTGTACTGTACCCTTGGACGTTACATTGGTGGCAGCAGTAATTGGACTTTTTTTTAATCTTTGGACATTGATATGGGACTTTTTGGCCACATGTGGATCAGCACCTAGCCGCCAGCATTGTTTACATTGGAACGTCATGTTTTCCACAGTGAAGGATGAGGATCCTCTGGATGGATCTTGCGATGGTGATGGCCACATGGCTTGGTGGTCTGGCTCCGTGAGTAACATTAAAGTGGAACTCCCACCGCCATTTTGTGGTGAAGGCCAGAAGCTGTTTGCTCCTTGAATTCAACAGTTTAAAGCTGCGGCCCACACACAGACAGGAGGGGCGTCGAGCGCAAGCTACATGGCTACCTTAGTGAATATTCTCCTTACCAGACTGGATGGGGCTGCTTTCCTGCTGTGGGACAGTTTCCCAACCATGTGAAATGTGATTACGAAAGTGTGAAGGAAAGGTTGAAGGAGGCTTTTGGACAGAAACAGCTCCTGCTGTATTTCCAGACATGTGTCTGCATGACCCCACCCAGCAAATGAGAGTTTGGAGGTTTATGCAGCTGATATCTCCAGGCTCATTGCTGAGGCATTTCTCAACTATGACTGTGCTGCTATAGATGGAGGGAAGTTCAGGCGTTTTCTGGCTGGACTTGACTGTGGGTTTCAGGCTAAGTGCCATGAACAGGGGGCAGCAGACACGGAGGAGGCATTGATAATAGTGAGCCGCTGTGAATGAGCCAGGCAGACCATGTTGGGAGCATGCGCTGGGGTCTCCTTACTGTCCCCCAAATGCTGCTGTTGTGGCTGCTCTCAATACACCACAAATGACTGTTATGGACTGTAATGCTAACATGACAGAAAAGCTCCTCCATGTTGTGGAACACCTTACTGTGAAGCTGGATGACCTACAGACCGAAGTAAGGGACCTGAGAGTGGGTAACCTAGGAGCAGAAGTTGGCAGACGGTGCTCTTTTTTCCATGAGGACCAACGGCGTGACGCAGGGGTGCCCAGAGGACAACAGTGAGTCTGTCACTGCGACTGTGGCGGGCTTGGCTGCAACTCCACTGTCATGACCCACCTGAGGGACAACCGTGTTAGGGGCACTTCTCCAGAGTGCAAGCTGCAGAGAGGATACAGCACCAGGGAGTGGTCTTCTGGAGAGCGGGGAACCTGAGGCACCACTGCTGACTTCTCACCTTGCCGACCATGCAGTGAGGGCTCACAGGAGCTACACGATCCAGAGGAGCGACAGATTAGGTGTGCAGTGAGGTTTTTATCTCCTTCCAGGTGATCATCATCCCCTTGCTTCACATAGACGGTAGCGGGGAAACTTCCAGTAACCAGTATTGTGGCCCAGATGCCATTTTTACCACCCCAGGGCCAGCATGACAAATCGACAGCTTTATCTCCTGAGTGCGTGATGGACTCATGTTCTGTGGGTGAGTCCAGGCTTACTGCCTATAATAAAGGGCTGGTTGAAGGTGTTGAGGTGACAGAGCTAATAGACCCTGGTTCCAATGTTTCACTGATTTTTGCAGAATTTAGAAATTGTGCATGTGGTACGGGGGGGAAGACAGACTGTTCTGCTGGGTTTTGATTTTAATGACTCATGCTATTATGGACACTGGTCAGGGACTACTCCGACTTAGAGATGTTGAAATTCCTTTGTTGCATGCCAATGATTTCATACCCGAATATTGTAACATTTCTATGTCTGTCGATGCTACTATTCCACCTTTCAGTGAAATGATTGTCCCTGCTCAGGTTGAGCCCCACCGCACTGCTGGGCCACCCATTCAGTCCTATCTAGGTTACTTGGAGCCTGAAGTGTGGGATAAAGTAAAGGATGGGTGCATGGTGGCGCGGCTGCTCAATTCACTTGATGCCCTGGGAGGCACTTGGGGGTGTTGCACTGTGTTAATTAATGTGACTTGATTACCCCTGCACAGATTTCTGATACCTCACAGGTAGCTGTTTCACTGCCATGAACTAACTTTGGCCACCCTGCCACCCCAGATCCCCTGGCCTCTCTACCACAGGCCTCGTTCTACACACTGTTGCATGATGGCTGAGATGTCAAGGAGCTCTTGCGGAGAGATACAGACATTTCACAGGTTCTGGCCTGACTGGAGACTGGTCAGAGACCTGATTGGTCAGAAGTGAAGAATGGTGGTCAGGGTCTAAGGAGGCTGTGGTGTGACTTCCAACAGATGGCTGTCATTGATGTACTATTGTGCAGGATGGTTGACTCTACTCAGATTGTTGATTGTTGATGGAGAAGCATGTTCCGTTTCATTGAACAGCGGAGTGCCAGGAGGCATTCGAGTTCTTGCGGGACTCTCTTTGTGCTGAGCCTATCATGCACCACCGGGACTTCACCAAGGGGTTTACGCTGTACACGGACGTGTCTCGAGTCGTGGTGGGGGCCGTGTTGGCACAGGATGTGGACGGCCTGGAGAGGGGTGGTGGCCTACGCTGGTAATTCCCTTAAGGTATCTGAACGAAACTGGTCCAAGTATGACAAGGAGTTATGGGCAATAGTGTTGTCTGTTTGTAACTTCAGACACTACTTGGGTCTTCTCTCCTTTACTATTGTCACAGATCACCAGCCATTAGTGGGCCTAAGACATATTCCTATTGACAATGACAGGGCACCGCAGCCGGTGAGCCCTGGAACTGGACCCATATGACATTGACATTTGTGTGAAATGTTGGGGGTTAAGAAAACATGTACAACACCATACATTCTGAAATCTGATGGCATGGTAGAGCGATTTAATAGGACACTAACTGATCATTTGGTGAAAACTCTCCTGTCGTGCGAGGGGGAGTGGGACTGTTCCTTTTGCTTACAATACCAGCGTACACTCAAGCAGGGAGTTCACTCCTTTCTTTCTAATGCACGGCACAGAGGCCTGGACTGGATGTGGTGCTTGGTCCACTGGCACAGAGTGGAGTGTCTCTCGCGGGGGAATTTGCCAGTTCCCTCCGGAGGTCCTTGACCACAACATTTGATCAGGTGAGGGACAACAACCATTCAGCAAGCAAGAGACAAAAGACTTACTATGACACCAGACTGAGACATCCTTACATGGGGATCTTGTGTGGTTGAATGATCCCACGGAGGGTTGCCGTAAGCTGGCTCCCCACTGGAAAGGGCCTTACTTGGTACAACATATAATGGACAGGGAAGATGAGGTGGGGGTCACATATCAGGTTAGTAGCCTGTTTGGGGATGAGCCCCTTTACCAGACTGTCCATCGTGACAGGCTGCGGCCCTACAACCTACCAGTGGCCTATCCCTTGGAGGGCCCAGTGAAGA
Source organism: Naso annulatus (assembly GCA_029783625.1). NCBI lineage: Eukaryota > Metazoa > Chordata > Actinopteri > Acanthuriformes > Acanthuridae > Naso > Naso annulatus. The sequence goes on along the minus strand of JAPZDX010000020.1, from coordinate 21,941,579 downwards.
CTCCCTTCTCCCTTTCCACACTTGCTGCGTTGTAGGGGGGTGCTGCTCCACAGTGTAGCACCACAGGCTCGCCCCCTTCTCATGTCAGTGTGGAGTGGAGTGTGATCTCGAACAGAATGTTGGTCTGCCTGGTTCTCCGGAGCTGACGCCTGCCCCACCCAGGGTCTCACAGGTTGGGAGACCAGTACAACCTCCTACACGTTTTGGGGACTATGTGTTGGGATGAGTGTATTGCATATGTTGGTGTGTGATGTGATGCATTCATGATGTGGTCGTATTGTTCTATCACCCTGTTTTTTTCTGCTCTGGGTTAAATAAAAATCATGGCTGTGCAATACATGTTGCTACATGGTTTGTTATGTGTTTTAGTTAATTGTATTTTGTTTTTCTTTTGTGAGTTGGGGAAATGAGGGCATTTCTTTTTGTAAGAGGGAAGGAATGTAACGGTGATCGATTGATATTTCTAAAGGAAAACACAGAATGACACGTCAGTGATTGTACGACATTGTTGTGCTTGTTCTTGTTGTGTGCCACATGGCGAAAGAACGTTACTGAATAAACGGAGACGTTCAGGGGCGCTCCAAATTAAGTCAGCTGTCTCTCGTGTCAATCATTTATTTGAAGATATTGTGTACTGTACACTCAGACACTACACGTTTTGTACATTAGCAACTGCACTGAAGAGGTCATTCTAAATTTTGCCAGAAGTGAAACAGCAGCTGTTGCCAAAAGATAGCACAGGTTGGCATCATACTCTTACAACGAAGAAAGTAGTTCCAAATAATTCCCTGACTGAAGGAATTAGAGCCTTTGTGTCTTCGCTGCGTCCTCTAAAGGGAAACTCCTGCTGTCTCGGTAACACAACACAGTCGATAAGTCACGTCAGGATCTCCCGCATCTTTGTAACCTTCTCACTGTGTATGCTCATCTTCCTCCTCTGCTGTTCATCCAGCTGCAGGTCCACTTGTGTGTCCCCAAAAGTCTCCAGTGTAACCACAGCCACTAGATGTCAGGCAGAGCGCTGTTGTTTGTTTGCTGCTTTGCTTAAAGTGTTCAGGCTGCCCAAACCAGAGGAAGTCCATGTACCGCTGTCTGTGCTGAACTGTTCGCCATGCTCACAGTAAAGTTCATTTGCTTTCAGTGTTAGCCATCTGTAGTGGTCAGAGTTACTAAGCCTTTGCCTGCCTGTCTGAGCTCACCCAGCTTGGGTCTTGGTCTTTTCCATCCACATTTTTCTTTTTTATCCTGGAACTTCTCCTGGAAAAAGGTTTCCAAATTAAATCAGCCAAGATGTCAGTATCAACAGTTGCCAGTCCTCTCAAAACTCACAAAATATGCACCTTAATTGGCTGATAATGATGACACCACTGGGGACCTTTTAGCAGTACCTAGGGGGATTCCTATTTAATTATTTATTTTGAATTATTATTTAACGATACCATTGAATTATTTATCTGTCTTCATAGTAGGGCCTGCAGAGAAGGCCTTGAAGGTGCTGACACACCTCCACCGGGTAAAACAAGCCTCTGTTTTTCAGTTTCTCTTGTCTCTACGAGTGTCTCAGGTTTTTGAGTCCTGTATTTTCATACATCTTCTTCCAAATCAATCATGAAAGTAATTTCTCCTGCCTGTTTTCCCTGTAGTTCAGGAGAAACTCATGTCAACTTAACAAGCCACACCCCTTCATGTAATGTCAGAAGGACTCGATCTGCTTAACCCTTACTTAACAATGCCTACTTCTACAAATACACTATCATAACAGCGGTGAAAAAGATGGATACATAATTTCTGCTTCTGTTGTCAATGAAACAAGTAAGAAACCTGATTATGGCTTGAAATTTAAATACAGTGTTGACCAGCTGCCGAGGTAAATGGTATGTGGAATGTCTGCACATGCTGCTTTTCTAGTCTTCCAACTTTGCAACAAAAAAAAGTCAGCATTCACCCACTCAAACACACACACACACACGGAACAGCCATCAGATGCAATTTGGGGTTCAGTGTCTTGCCCAAGGACACTTCAACATGCTGACCAGGGAAGTTGAGTCCAGGGCTGCCTCTCCCTAAAAGCAGAACTCTCGCTGTGAGGAGGGCCTCATGTTGCACTGGGGGCCTCATGTTATGTGTACTGGTAAAGCAGTGTCCCTGATGTGAGCAGTCTGCGGGGCCCCCAAGCTTGTCAGGAGAGTTTGAGAGGAGAGAGAGGAGGTCTGTCATCTACTGCACGCACTGCTGCAAAGACTGACAATCAACATCTGACCAATCACTGCTCAGAGCTGTGCACCAGTGCAGGTGAAGAAATGGAAAAGAAATGAAAAGACACTTTGCTTCCAGTGCAAGCAAGAGGGAAAAAAAACCAAAAAATGTTAAACTTTGGCCATATTTTACACTTCATTATATTGATATGATGTGAGCTTCAGTTAGCTTTGCACAGAAATGTCCTTCAGAGGGAAACTTTTTGATACTTTGAGTACATTTCACAACCTGTACGTTATAACTTTGACATGAGTAAAGAAATTGAGTCAGTACTTCTACTTTTACCAGAGTCTGAAGAGAGAAAGAATGTTTGTACTTTTGCCTCCTCTGCATAGCAGTGCACTGTGGAGAGGAGGCAGTGTCCATCAGTGTATTTGTACCGTCTGAGGCCTAAAAGTCCATGGTCAGCAGTTTTAATCTCTGGGAGCTACGTTGCTCTCTGTTCCTGAAGTCCGGGGTTATGTAGCGGTGCTGAGGATCGCAGCTCTCAGGGATTAAAACTGCTGACCACGGAGTTCTGCGTCAAGCCAGGGATAGGCCACAGATGCTAGGAATACACTGTTAGATGAACTCTGCCTTTCTTTTTCAGTGTGCCACTATGCCACCATGATGAATTTTGTTGTCACCATTTGTAAGGAAAAGGGGACAGATTACTCAGACAACTGCCATAATCTAACTGGCAGAGCAGGGAGGTGTGACTGGGCTGTGAACCAAACATATTCATAACAGGATTTATGGCAAATTGCAAGTTATTCAGTTTTACGCACCAAAAGGTTGTAATTCAAGTACAGTCAGTCATCATGTGTGATTACGTCTAGTTGAGAACTGTGTAGTTACGCAGCAAAGCATGAAAAATTTTCAGCCCACCACTTTAATAAACATGACTCCAGCTCTCACATACTTTCAGTAAAGACAGAGACCTAACAGTGACATAATGCCACATTATGCAGAGTGTGGTATTACTTACAGGAATGTTTGTCATAGTGTGCTGTTTGTTGTGTGTACAGCAGACACAGTGATGGTCACCCGAGCAGTAGCCAGCCATGGTGGATATCTGTTTGCCCCCTGAGAGCCTCTCCTCATCCTCATTCCTGACCACTTCTTCCTCATCATCAGGCCCAAGTTCTTTATCCACAGAAACTGACACAGTATGGTCATTTAAAGCCACACCAGAAGGATAGTTATCTGACTGCCCATTATTAGACAGTTGAGGGAAAGATGATGAAAAGATCATTGTTGGTCCTTGTGTCATTTCTGAGGCACTTGTGCATGCAGAGTCTTTCTTTAGGCCTGGATGGAGATCCCCATTTGAAATTATTTTGGTGAGAGTGTTTCGTTGAATCTGCATTTCTGTCCATGACTGGACAGCACGGAATGAGGTGGAAGTGTCCAAATGGAGAACACAAGGGAGAAGGGTGCGTTTTGAGTCAGTCATGTAGGGAATATCCTTCCTGTGGACAATATGAGAAGCTGAAGATGAAGACATCTGGACAGAAAAAGAGCGGCTTGATGACTTGAGGTCTAGATTAGTGGACAGTGAAGGAAAGGGGGACAAAGTCAAGGAGGAGATTGCATCTGATGGGGCAGTTGCATATCTTGAGGGCTGTTCAGTGTTGACTGTTGTTGAGGATGACGATACTTTGTCTATAGATGAAAATGAATCTAGAGCTGCTTGGCCTTTTGCAGATAAAGAATTCATTTGTGATCCATCTGAGGTTTCAAAGCTGCCTGACTCTTCAAGCACAGGTGTTTGATTGGAAACCTTGATGGGTTCAGCCCAATAGACCTGTCCTTCAATATCAAGCTGCTGAAAAAGGCCATCCTCTTCTCCAATTTCAGCCTCTGAATCATCCACTGAGGTTTGAAATACCAGATCTGAACTGTGCTTCTTGCTCAGGTCCTTTGGTCCAACTTCAGCTCCACTCTGTGCCTCTGCAACGTTATCAAATAAAATTAAACTTCTCAAATCACTTTCTTTGCTCCTGATTTTCTTTTGACAGACTTTCAATTCATTTTCCCCTAAAAACTCATTGAAGCAGCAAGAAGGGACTGTTTGGTTACATACTTCCATTGAGACTGAGCTAGAATTATCTAAGTTGTTCACAACAACCTCTTGAATTCGCACGGTTTCAGTCTGTCCCACACTTTCTAAATCTCCCTTTACATTCATCTGAAGAGTGTCTTCTGAGTCTAAACTGAGGTGATCCATCTTAACACAAGTAACATCTTGGACCAAACAGGTTGTGTTATTATCATGAGAACCTGATCTGTCCTGATGGGAGGTGTACGGCTCTGTCAAGTCTGGAATTATTGTAAAAGCTTGATCTATAATACAGTTGGCATCATTTGATCGTGATGACAAGGCAGACTGAAAAACTCGAATGGAAGTGCCTGGCGACAGGCATTGCAGTGGTGCACAACCCTTCGTAGAGCAGTCCACATCCAAAGAGGACAAAAGTAAGAGATTGTTCTCGTCCACTTGAGAGAAGAGATGGGATGTGTCTTCCTCTTTCTTGTAAAAATTGGTTTGTGAGTCAGAGATTTTAAATTCTCCTGAGCCGAGGAACAAAGGACCTTTCTTATTGTTCCCTAGACTTTGGGAAAGAGACTCAAGCAGTGAAGGAAATCCTGAAGAGGACAGGTAGTCAAAATCAAGATCAGTGTGAGGAGGCAGATATGGGGCAGAGTGAAACAGAAATGATACTGCATAAGTAGAGGGAGAGTTTTCATGCAAAGCCACTTTAGTCTGTTCTGACTGTGTGATCCCGTCACTACTGGAAGAGGAGTCATACTGTGTAGAAGACATAGCAATCATTTCTAAAATTGAAAAATCCAAATTTAGAGGGCAAGAAGAAGTTGAGGCAGGAGAAGGGGCACCTAAAAGTGAGGAACAGGTTGTGCCTTTAGATTCATGCCAAGGAGTAGATGGGTGGGGGGATGGAGCGTCCTTGTCCTCAGTTTTACTCGTCTTTAACCCTCTGAACAACGAGGCAGCTTGTGATGGGAAAGATGTAGAAGAGGTTGAGAAAACGTGGACAGGAGAACGGAGAGTTTGAGATTGGAAGTGAGTTACGTTTTGTAACTCAGATGAGAAGGAACCAGAATAAAGGAACTTATATTCCAATTCAGGCAAAGAAGCAGGTGGAGACTTCTGTGGTAGTTCTTCCATCTCTAAAGTCTGCAGTTCAGAGTTTGTTAGACATGGTGGGATAGGAGACAGGGAAGGGTCACAAATGAAAGAATATCCTAATGAAGGGGTAGGTAGAGATTTGTTCAAACCAGCAGAGGTCAGAGGTGAGGACAGAAGGAGTGACCTCTCACTGCTCTGGCTGTAGTTGCTCCCTCCTGACGTAGCCTGCAAGCAGACGGACAAACAGACAGACAGTCAGACATGTTAACTCTTCTATCTACTGCATACTGTTCACACCATTTGTTAAAATTAAGACTGAGCAGATTCTCCTGTAGTCAGTGTGAGTGATTTAAAAGCTTTAGTGGTTTAGTGTTGCACTGTCATAGAGCTGGGAGTTTGTGAGGACAGTAGAGGTGCTTGAGTAAAATCGTCTTTCCACTCAAATCAAATCTCCTTTTTTTTTTCTTTAATTGCGGATTGTATTGTAAGGTATGTTTGTAAGATTTTCAAAGTAAGGTTCAGAGCTGATACTGAACGATGATTAGAAAATGCTGCAGACTTGTGATTGGTCAGAGTTTTCACCAGGACATTCTTCAAAACATTATAGTTTGAAATAATCAGGCCACATCGTAGCAACCATAACTTTTTTCCACTAACCTAACCCAGTTGTTAAAAAGCCCTCAAAAGCACACCTTAGTCAGTTTACAAAGTGCAGACATAAAGTACAAAAACAGCTCACTCTTGTATATCCTCTGTTTTAAGAGTAGCTCCAGAGTGTGTAGTCAGCAGGTGACAGAGAGTGAGCAGCAGACAACAGCAGTGAATGTGAGTGGAGCAGAGAAAGAAGACAACGACGTCAGAAAGGCTGCAGCGTCTTAAGAACAAAGTAAAGCTCTTGGTTGTTGTTTAGCAGCTGCTGGAGAAGTGAAATATTGCAATTTATGGAAATCATCTGCAAAGCCACCTCTGTTGATGAAGTACTGTCTGTACTGAAAAACAAGGTACAGAAAATGACTCCAAACCAAAGTGAGAGGAGAGAGTAGTGAGCGCGCAGTTCCTGAATAAGATCCGTAAGTTGTAAGAATGTTGAATTTGTAGCTCTGTCAATAAATTGTGGGAGCTTCACCAGTGTGCAGACATTTTTGTCTTTCATCTGGAGTCAGAGTAGCACCATGCAATGGAAGCTTGGCTTAAAATCCAATTCTGGCAGTTTTAGCTTTTATTTTTTGATGTTTTGGTGTGCAGATGACTGATGCATATTCTAAATGTATTTTAATGATTCCAATGGATTTGCTCAGGATGGAGCAATGACACTATGGCTGTCTTTACTAGTCCACTAAATCTGCTTTGCAGATCTGCTAGAAATCTGCTTAACAGTCTCGTCACATACCGAGAAAAACAACTGCAGCTTGTAAATGGAGAAAAAAACTGTTTTAGTCAACATAGTCAAGAGATTCTTAGGTGCAGCAAACGATTTTTTCCCCTTCTTTATTGAAACAAGACCTTTATTGAAATAAGACCTCATATTCAATTCAATTCAATATTACATACACTATATCTACAGAGCGGGGGCCACTATTATATCAGCCAAGGCACCGTAGGTATACTTAATACTTGAGTTCCATTAATACGAGGGCCCGACTGATATCAGTTTGTGGATATTATCAGTCGATATTGGCCTATTGTAGATATACCAGTATAAGTTTATATGTTCTCCAATAAGCGCCGATATGAAAACTGTTTTTTAAGGCTGGAAAAAATGCTTGGGCTAGTGATTTAATAATAATAATTCTCAGGGAATTCTTAACTACTTTCCTCAAAATTAGTAAAGTGGAACTCCGGAAAAATCATCTTGCAGATGACATCATCTACCTGCTCCCTGGATGCTATTCCTACTCCCTTTTTCAAAGAGGTCCTAAATAGTTTGCTTGATGATTTGTTACGTATTGTTAATTGTTCTCTGGAATCGGGCATTTTAACTGATTCATTAAAAACAGCCATAGTCAAGCCCTTACTGAAGAAGAATAATCTTGATCCCTCGATCCTGAGCAACTACAGGCCTATCTCCAACCTATTTTTTTTGGGCAAGATTTTGGAAAAAGAAGTGTACAAACAATTGAATGTGTTCTGGACAAATTCCAATCAGGATTTAGAAAAGGACACAGCGCTGAAACAGCACTTTTAAGGGTTTTCAATGATCTCAAAGTGAGCTCTGATAATAAAAATGTTTCTATCCTTATGCTCTTTGACCTGACCGCTGCATTTGATACAATTGACCACAATATTCTTCTTCATCGCCTGGGGGACTGGATTGGCCTTTCTGAAACTTCCCTGTCATGGTTTCATACATATCTTACTGGCAGAAGTTATTTTATCAGTCTTGCTGATCATGTCTCGGCGAAAAGGAAAAATATTTTCTGGTATTCCGTAGGGTTCTATCCTTGGTCCCTTATTGTTCTCTCTTTACATGCTACCGCTTGGAAAGATTATCTGTGATCATGGAGTTAATTCTCATTTTTATGATGATAACACCCAACTATTTATCTGTAGCGCAAGATGATCCAAATGCTCTAAATCACTTGATAAAATGTCTGTCCACTATTAAACTGTGGATGAGTGAAAATTTTGTCAAATTAAACAAAGACAAGACAGAACATCTCATAACTGGCACCAGTGCACAAAAAGAAATGATTTTAAGTAGACTATTGTAGGAGAACAACAGCTTTTCTTGAATTCCTTCCTTCCTGAAGGACAAATGGACAGAGAGAGGTTTGTTTGCTTAC
>JAPZDX010000020.1:21800349-21811942 GCA_029783625.1 Naso annulatus | reverse complement strand
TCACTTAAATTTATATGTTGTCACCCAGGAAAAATATGCAAATAAATGGCTGTGACTCCCTGAGGAAAAGGTGAACTTGCACCAAACTTCACATGAAGCTTCAAAACACTAAAATACAACTTTCCACTCTGAAAAAAACAAACAAAAGTTCCCTGGTTTACTGTGGACTTACCTAACAAAACAAAAGTTTTTTTCATTGGGCATTTTTAAGGCAAATAGGGTATGCTCGCACAAAGGCAATGTATGACTGACTTTCCACTGCAGCGACATTGAAGAGTAGGTTCCCCTGAATCATTTGATGTGTAACACTTGATCCTGAGGGAAAGATTAAGCTCAGGATTTTTAAAAATTTTCAACTGTCCTTGCATTTCATTGTCTGTGATGGTTGTTTCACAGGGTTAAAAACGAAACGAATAATTTTAGTAATTTGTCTACACTCCTATGTATTAATCTGCTGCCGACAGGCCAAGTGCTTCTGTTACTGACCAGAGTAGCCGCACAGTTGTAAACTTTAATTCCTTTTGCCTTAATAATTCATTTAAAGCAACTAGTTTAATTAATTTATGTATTTACACATATTAAATAAGAGGGTCAAAAATGACTGATATGTGAAGGTTAATTATTTAGAAGGTCAAGCTTTTACATACTCACAAATGATCCAAAATGACCCCACATTTGTAGGATAGATTGCACATAATGTAAAACCCCTTAAAACAGCAGTAAGTCTTTATAAAGTCTGTGTAAATAAGGACTATTGACAGATGTGTTCCACCTATTTTGTTTGCTAAGAAGTTGCCCTTTTCTTCTGCAGGAGAGCAACAACATGGTTGTACCTGCCATGCAGCTGGCCAGCAAGATCCCTGACATGTCAGTTCAGCTCTGGTCTTCAGCACTGCTCAAAGGTACACATTGACCTTTTATCTGTATTTTAAACATCATTTATGTTCCTACATTTGTTACTTATTAACTCCATAAATGTGAGCTCCCGCTTGCAGATGGCTTGAATGACAAAGTTGTTCTGTGGTTGAAAAGAGATTTTTGACCATGTGTTGTGCTTTGCAGACTTGAACAAAGCGCTTGGGAACACCATGGATGCCCATGAAGCGGCCCAGATGCACCAGAACTTCTCGCAGCAGCTGCTGCAGGACCACATCGCTGCCTGCAGCCTCCCCGAGCATAACCTCATCAGTGTATGTGTCACAGAGAGTTCACATTTCATTACTCGTCTTTACCACTTTTTACTCAAGTGCCACGTTGGATATGTTCTATTTTAGGGATGGGACAATTACAGTATCTTTGTTGTCAAAGTGTCTGCTATGAAAAACTGAATGTAACCCTAGTTTTTCATGCTAGTGAATAGTCCGTTGTTGGACTTCATAGAACGGAGTAGACCTCATACAGTATGTTTTTTTTTTATTTATCCCCTGTCAATGCATGCATGCAGGCCTGATAATTTAGCATTACCGTATTAATTAATTATTTAATTTATTTATTTAATCAAGATTTGTCCCCCAAGAACATGATTCCATAAAGGTTGTAAGGTTAAGTGACTACAGTATGCGTTATTGCCATCCTTTTTTTTCCCCCCCGTTTTTTCTGCACTTATATATATTTCTAATTTTTTTTCCCCCTCAAAAAACGGTTCGGTTTTGTTTCATTTTAAGATTTTTTTTGAATTTATATATATATATAGTGTATTGCAATTATTTTGGCCACAATAATTGTGACATAAAATTTTCTAATCGTCTCACCCCTGGTGTTTATGTGCTGAAGTGCTGAGCTGATTGTGTCTGTCTGTCTGTCTTTTCAGTGGACTGACGGCCCTCCTCCTGTTCAGATCCAAGCCCAGAATGGTCCGACCACCAGCCTCGCAAGTCTGCTATGAAAACCACCTGTCAGACCAAGCATGTGACAGTAGCTGATACATTATCACAAGCAACAGATAGATGCCTAACAACTTGCTATCAGACAACTGTAGCTGACATTTGAGCGGTTTTCTACTGGTCAGAGTTCAGACCTTCGCTTTATTTGCTTCCTGATTGTCTGCTATCACCTTTTTATTGTAAAACAACTACTGCTGTTGTATTTCCCGCTCTCTCGCAAAATGCGTCCGGGCCTAAGGGCAGGGATGGACTCTTGATTAGCGTAGCGAGGGACACACGGCTCCATTTAAGAGCTTCTCTGCCTCAGACGTGAGAAGACTTCTGTTTGTTTGTCTGGTTTCTCTTCCATTTGTCGGAAAAACAAGACGGTAGATATGGGGGCAGAACAGAAATGTAGAGGAAATTAATTTATTCATGTTGATATTTTTGTAACTGTTGGTAAATATTTTACATCTCGCCTTTCTTTTTTTTTTTTCTTTGTATGGATCCTGTTTGTTTTTCATGCATGGAAGTTACTGATGTGGACTCCCTGTACACTAGTTTCTGACCTGGGTTGCTAGTAATAACATCTTGGTATATATTTTTTGCACAAAATCACATCTTGTAGACATCATGTAATATATTTTCACACAATAATCAACTGAAAAATGTCATGATTCAAATTAGCAATGTACATCGGATTGGGACAGTGCACAGTCCACTATTTGCAGTTCATCTATGGACCAGAAAATGCTTCTGTTGGGTCTGTAAAGGAGCAATATTTAAAAAACTACTTCATATGATTTTATATCATTTGGAGACTGTGAGGGTTGCCACATACCCTTTAAAACTACACATTAAACTGATGTATTTTTTGAGGTTCCATAATATATGAAATCCATGTTGATGTACCAATTTTTACAAATTTATTTAGACTTTTGGAGCTATGGTAATCTTCAGATATTCAAAAAGTAAATTTATTTTATTTTGTTATATTTTAATTTCTCTCAATAGTTGTACTAAATGGTTTCTTTATAGTATGTTTGTATAGACTTGCCACTTGTTGAACCTTTATTGTACAGTGACATTTTATAAAGTCAACTTAGTAAAGTGTGACGTGTATTTTTAGCTACCTTCTGTAGAAACCTTCAACGCTTGGTATTTAAAGCACTCTGTAAGGACACAGGTTAAGCTTGAGTACTGGCCATATTCTATCCAATGCTTATGTTTTTAATGCTTACAATGTTTTTGGAAATTTTTCAATAAAAATATGATTGAAATTTTGTAATTTAATAATCTGTTTGACATTATTCCATTTTGATTGAGCAGTGTTTTTCAACTGGGCGCATTAGACACGATGAATAATAATCATGTTCAGTGGAGTCGCTCAGTGCTGATGACACGACGGAAGGACACCGAGTTAATAGCTGTGTGATGCACGGGAATTAGCCTTTTTGCTCACTCTTGCAGTAGTTGTTAGTGGTGAGCCTGTTCTTTAAGCAGCCATAGGGTGGTGCTAGAGATTTGATAAGTGCTTATGTACATTTAATTGTACTGATAGTCTTCAAGATAAAACTCAAAATATGCTTAAATCTAAGTTTTAGGGATTAATCTTGAAATATATTTCACTTAATATAGTTTTACTGTAAACAAAGAAAAAAATATTTAAAGGCCTCAGCTATGTAAACGTCTACATGGCCAATGTGTACCATCAAAGCAATTACGTACTGTCCATATGACTTTTATTTGTTGTTAATTAAACAGATCAACAGATACTTTTCAAAGTGAATATATATTGCTATTAAAACATTTAGTTTACAGCGCGTCATTCTCTTAAATTTTTATTTCACTTTCAAAGCTTTATTCACTCAGATCTCTCTGTCAAAGAACTATTTAGCATAGCTAAATGGTAATTCATAACCATTTAGCAACATGAGCTCCTTATGCAAATAAGTGGAAGTGATGCTGAAATGTTGCATTTTATTTAGGATGGATAAAACTTTTGCGGTTTAAACGTTTATGGAAATTTATGTCATTTTCCTGCTTTTTCTAACTAGCTTACTTGATTTTCATCTTACACTTTTTAGGCATAAATTGGGCTGAACAACAGTTGTTAAAGCAACTGGACAACTAGAAGGAAAGAATTTGTATAATCTTTTGTAACTTAATTAAGATAAGAAGAAAATGCTCAAATTAATCCAATTCGTTCCAGTTCACCACCTTGATATGCAACGAGAAGGCAGGTATTCATGTATAACACCATTAATTCATTTTGCTCAAAATAAGAACACTAAATATACTTTTTACAATAAGTGACGATAAACTTGGTAAGATTTTTCTTTAGTCAGACCTTCGTTAGTATAACTTTCATTAGTTCTACTAATGAACATTTTTAGCCCGTACAATTAAACTTGTGTTGTTAATGAGACATTTGTTTGTAAACTGATCGAATTTATTACTGTTTGGCTAACAGGCTACTGGCTCCACTGAGATATCTGTGTATACATGATCTGTTGGTAACCACGTATCGTATTCGGCACATGTACCAATCTCTACCAAGCACCATCCAAACCGATTTAACTCTCTGTCAAACTCTCTCCCTCTCCTGTTTTATTTAGTCTTGACTTACAGGACTGAAAAGATGAGTTGAGTTGCTTCATTCTCACAATGAATATGTTAATATGCACCATTCAAACATGTATAAAACAAACTAAGGAACAATAAATTTGGTAAGTGTAGATAACCTGCAGAATTCCCACATGAGCACCAGATCACAAGCCACCAGCTGAGGCCATATCAGTGGCCTGGCCTGGTTACTGAGATGTGCAGTCCAGCTATGTCACATTCTGTGCTTGTTTCTCTGGGTGTATTTCATGAGCAGGCTACCAGGTACACCCTCAGGACGACAGTGTACCCAAGAAAGTTACAGAGGCTTCCAGGAAGGTGGCACGGGGCTGGTTTGACACTGGAATTCTTTCAGCAAATGCTTGGAGCTGCTACAGGATCCCGAGGGCCCAAAGGGGATGGCAGTGGGCCAGATCCACTGTAACATCTACCCTGCAACCAGTAGTTCTGTTCTTTCTCTACTGCAATTGTATGTAATATAGGGTTAGTGAACTGTTAAAAATCCAGTATAAGTAAATCCACCAACAATGCAATCTTGTTTTTACATTATGATTCATTAAACAAAACCTTTTTATTCTTCCTGCATCAATTTGGATCTAGTGGCAAAAAAATGGTAATTAAGACAGCTATGCACATATGCATGCTCACTTGCAAAGACACATACACGCACAGGAAGCCTTAGGACTTAACATACTGTATTTGAAAACTTGCCAGTATTGTGGAACTGATATTTCATGTACCAAATTACAATGGTAAGTGATATTTTTGCCATTGCGATTTATCTGACTGTTAACACCCTGCCCAGGGACTACAGCTGCAAATTAGTTACATAGCTAAAACTGGCACATTTACAGAAATGTTGATTAATGTGCATTGTCCTCATGCAAATAAACTAGATAAACATGTAAACCTGTGAAACGTGACCAGAACTCCCTTGCAGAAGAGATATTGTATCTCAATGTGACCTCTCTAGTTAAATGAATGGTTAAAAAAAAACAACAACAAAAAACAAAAATGTGAGTGTGTCATTAAAATAAAAGTTCTAAAACACATATGAGGATCATATGGACTGAAATGCCCCACATGTAGTTACAGAAGGTAAAACATCTTATGCATAATTAATGCTAAAATAATAACATGACTTTTAATATTAGCCTATTTTTCTATAATGTAAGTTGCAGTGCATAAGTAAATACTGTAAGAGGTGTATTTATTATAAAGCATGCAAAAAATGCTAAAAGTGGTTCATCATGTTTACTTATTAATTAAAATTCTTGGGATGGGGCTTGTACACATCACAGACATGGAATAAAATTAAAATCACTAAGTGCAATAATAGGTTATCACACGATAAAATGTTGATTTTTATTCATTTATGTAGTTACATATGATTCGTGCAGGAGTTTTAGTTCCCATTTAACAGTTGTTCGTCCTTATTTTTACTCTCTCCACAATTAACGTACAGTAGTTCCCTGTAGTAGTTTCAAACGCAGCACTATCCATCTGCCTCAGCAGTTTGAAAGTTAACATTTCCGAGATGTGTATGAACGCAGCATGACGCCGCCTGTGGTGGCTCATTACATTATCTGGCAACCGGAGTGGCAGCGGACAGAAGAGAGGGGATCCCCGGGATTTTTACACCGAAGCCAGCTAAATACCAACATCAAGCATCTGAAAATTGCGGGGGAACACGGTCAAGCTCCTCCTAGACTTCGTAAGTTCACGCATTTCAGCAACGTTATCTAATAAAATAACCCATTATTTTAATTTTCAATTAAATTATGACGACGAAGGGAAGTTTCTCTCTCGGTGTTAGCTCAGCTAACGTAAGTTAAGCTAGCTAGCATAGCTTGATCTCAGCTAACGTGCAAGGTAACAGTTTGTGTGTCGCTCTGCTACACGCATACACCTACCGAGCACGGACTGCCAAGAACAAGCCGCCTTAAAAGTCGAAAAATAATAAAACTAACTTCACCGGCAAACTTGTTTTGGGATGCACTAATAGTAAAAGATAATGTAAGTTATTCGTTTTGTGTACTTATAATGAAGCTGTTAAACTGTGAGACAAAACTGTCATTTTCCGTGTGTAATTAACGCTTGATTATTTGTGAATAAATTTAGCGACTGTCTGTCTGGGCAAGCGAGTGTCCAGGGAGTTAGCTTTAGCAGGCTAACATAGCTCGCTTGCTAGCCTTTTAACACTAGCGGCTCACTGAGATGGGGTCGGTTTCATTGTCTGTCGTGTATCGCTATTTGGACGCGTTAAGACATCCGAGATAAATATCTTAAATCATATAATCATATTTTAGGGTGTATATGCTCCAGTGTTTAGCTACTTTTCTGTAATCTCTGTAACTGCTGATGACCATAATTCACTGTTAGCTATCGTTAGTTAGCCACTGGTTGTAGCCGGACAGATGGACAGGTTGTTGTTGGCAAGCCAAGTTAACGTTAGCATGAGATAGCTTGTTGTTGTTGACGGGTTAGTTGGAAATAAGTAGCTATTCTGTTGGGCAAAGTTGAGTCACCAAAGTTTATAATCACTATAACCAGTATTGCCTTTGGTTGTCGCTAAGCCGATTGTTCTTCGTAGCAGTGGATGGCATGATTATGGCTTTACGAGCTATTGATCTCAGAACTTTGTCAGATTAGCTCAACCGTGAAAAGCCTTTTTATGGAGGCGTAATGGTGGACGGTGGTGCCTCCGTCTGGGTGTGTGTCTCTCTGTCCACGACGGGTTAGAAGCCATCACCTGCGCCAGACTATAGACAACTAAACCCATACTTTGTGCTTGTTCCAGAATATCACTGTTTCTGTAACAGATCAAATTCACAACTTATGAGTATGTAATAAGATTACTTATTCTCAGATTGAAGGACATGCTCCATAACGTTCATTTCCCGTTTAAGTCAACTATCTGAAGGCATTTATTTATTTATTTATTTATAACCAATGTATTTATATTAATGTGGCTAATCATTTTTTGGCAATTGCGACTTATTGATATTATTTCAGGACCTAGGAATATAAATTAGGAGCCCTGCACTGACTCTGTTAGGGCTCAGATGATTTTAGAGGCAGTCTCTGCATCTATACCCAGCTGTGAACCAAGGGTCATTGTTTGAGTGGACACTTAAAGTCAGTGTTGTACTCACCTGTCTTTGAGATGTGGTTAAGCTTTAAAGCAGTGTGTATATCCCTACCTTTGCTGAGCAAGTGCCCTCTTTTTAGAGCAAGTAGAGAGTTGGCACCCTTGGCTAGTAATGGGGGACACATGTCACTTTGCATTTTATGATGGACTTTGGATTCGCCTGAGGAGGGTGCCTCTTATGAAAAACCCTCCTGAGAGTGATGTAACTAGACAGGCATAACTTTAGACACACTCTTATTCTGTTGCATCAGGGGCGAAAATTTCGGAGTGAAAGATACATCTGTGTTTAACTCTACTCACTGGATTGCAAATTACTTATTACAAAACATTTCAAAGCAACCAATGGCAGATCCATTCATCATAGCTAACTTCCAACTAGCCAGCCTAGGTGGTCGATCACCCCTGCTTTGCACTGCTCTTGGCTTGTAGAAAGTAATAGTTAGCGATGCACCTGTTTTTTTTAATCCTTTAACAGTTCATTATTGGCCAGAATCAACACCATTTGTCATATTATCAAAGTTAATCTGTGTGATTTGACAAGCTAGCACACTAACATAGCTACTTAAATAGTATTTTGCCAACATTAACTTAAACCATGCACACTTAGTTCAGCCAACCAGCTCAAAATCAAGTAATCTCTAACCAGCTAGGCTGCATATATCTGCTGTTGGTTGCTTCGTAACATTAATTGATCAAGTAATTTGCAAATGGCATTTTACAACTGACATAATGTAGCTGACATCATCAAGTTTTTTGCTACCTGTAGTAAGTTTTTCCTGCTAGCAAGCAAGCTAACATCATGCAGTTGTGCAGTTTAATCATACTGTCCATCAGTGTGCATGGATGAAAAGTGTCTGTTATATTCATTGTATTTAATTAATAAAAAAAACTTAGCATTAGTTTCATTTTCATTAATAATCTTTGTGTCTTACAGGTTTTAGTGATTACCAATGGCATGCGATGTAGTATTTTCTGCAGGGTCTATGGTATAGCTCAGTGTTTCCATCTATACACATCTGTCTATGATGTGATGATAACAGTTTCCGTGTAGCTCACTGAAAGGCGCAGTTAAAACAGCAGTTAGAATCTGGTTTAGGGTGAGCCCTGTCATTTTGAAAAGGTAAACGGTGGTGAAACCATCAAGTCTTTTAAAATTGAAGAGCTAGATGCTGTTAGTGTGGATGAGAGACCCATGTTGTACTACTGAAAAAACTTGACTGTGGGATATTTATTCAGACAGTGAGATATCCCTTTTTCAGATAAGATTCAAAAATGAAAGTAAAACTTGTCTTCATGTTCTGTAGGAGTACTGGTAGTTCACTTTATAGCTTTGCTTTGTGTTACACTCTGAGTTGAGTCCTGTGTGCTATAGGCCATCATGGAATTATTAGTTTTCGTAAACATGTGAAAGTGATCAGATGCTTTGATGGACCTTGGTTGGATCATGTACCGTAAAATCGGTGTATAAGACACTGTATTTTTCATGGTGTCTCCAAGAAATAAAAAAAAAAAACTTCTATGGATAAAACTTAATAAAACTTAATAAAACTTAATAAAAACCTGTATGCAAGAAATTTCAGCACTATTTCAATTTATTTTCGTCTGTATCACATTCAGAACGCACACAAACTAAACTGTCTTGGCTTTCTGATTTGCCTGGGTGCATTATTAAAAAAAACCCATTGCTTCTGTCATTTTAAAAATAACAACAACAACAAAAAAAAAGTTTTACCAACTCAAAGTTGATACAATCAATTTTCCATTGTGTACTGCAATGCCCACAACATGCAGTTTCCGTACAGCTTTGTACTTTTATCTTATACCATCTGTTTTCGCCATGTTGAGTTTGCAATCCCTCTAGGCGATAGTTAAGCTTACCTTGCGGTAATGTTGATAGTTATGACCTCGATGATGATGGTTGTACTGGCGGGCATGACAGTGCACTTCTGTGCCAAAGCTTTAGCTCAGTTATAGTGCCATCTTTTGAGTAAAATACCATAATACAATAAAAAAGGTCGCTCTGCATTTTATGCTGATATATTGGTCGCACTGGTAGGATGCACCCCATACATAAGATGACAAAAAATGTACTAAAAGTGCATCTTATACACCAGATTTTACTGTAGTAGTCAAGTCAGTTTTATCTCGCACGTTATCGCAAATATGCTTCAACGGGCTTTGAAGGAAATCCTCCAAAAAAAGTCCTTTTAATGGTGGGTAAAAAGAACAACTCTCCCAGGAGAGTTGGACAGAAATGCGGTATATGTTGTATGCACAGAATAGACCAACAGTGAAACTTCTGTATTGACAATCAGGTTGACATATTCATAGGTTTTAAGCATGTGTAATGAATATGAATCTTGGAAGACATCAAGCAGCTTCTGTGCTATGTAAAATGTCCAGCTGCTTGGATGCTTGTGCCACTGGGACAACTAAGTGTTGCAGTGGTTTTAGCAAGTTAACAGTATTGTTGTCACAAGGACAAACATGTACTAAAAGTTCAAGGCTTGACTGGTACTAGGTCTGAAGCAATCAAATAAATGAGTAAGTAACTGAAAGTGGAGGTTGTAATATTAGTTCTAAGTCTGAATTCAAAGACCCCGACAGCAGTTAGCTTGGAGGTTATTCCAGAGAAAGGAGGGAGAAAAGGAGAGGGCCCTGCATCAAGCTGACTTCTTCTTAACCCTGGGGACAGACAAGAGTCCTCTATTCTGAGAGCAGAGATCACGGGATGGAGTATGAGGCATGGGAGATCAGACAGGTGTGAAGAGACATTTCCATTTACAAATTTTGTAAGTCATCAGAGATCCTCAGTCATCACGTATGATCTTACAGTGTTGTCAGTTTAGGAACTCTACTTAGTATTTTCAAGATATAAATGTTATCTCGCTTTTTGAGGTCTGTTCTTCTTCCAACTTCCCTGTTTGTTGCATCAGATGCCAGGAGAGAGAGGAGTAGTCCTGTTGGCCACAAGGTCCCACCCAAAGCCCTTAGGCAATTGTTGGAGCTTGAGGAGAGTACTCCTCCAACTCTCGACTGGCTGTTTCTTGTTTACCCTGTTGGACTTCATATTGACTCAAGCACGTGTGTTATCAGTGTGACTAACCTGCCTCAGGCATTTAAAGGTACACATGGAGTGATGAGTTGGGCATTATGTTTGACAAGGCTAACCTCCTCAAATTTTAGTTGAAGTACTACACACACACCAAAGAGTTCAGACGAATTCATAGCCTCTACTGTACTCCCATATGGCTATTTGTGTGGCCAAAATATTAAGAAATACTGCCACCTGGTTTAGACTGGACATGCATTATTTTAGAAGATGGCTGGCATTTCTTTGGTAAACAGCCATTTTTAACCAGGTGGACAATATGGCCAGAGCTCATTGATGACGTCACTGCTAGCTAAAACCAACGAAAGAGCATGTGCACTCAGGGAATCCGTCAAAAAATACAAAGATCTTTTAAAAGACGAGAAACTTTCCGAATGTTTAGTGGTGTCCTCTCATGTACCGACACCAAAACATGAAGCTAAACACCGATATATAAGCCGGAAACAGGTGTTTGTTTCCTTCCTGAAGCAGCTGAAAGAGCTGCTTTTGGGTTATATATCAATGTTAACCTTTGTGTTTTAGTGTCGGTACATGAAAGGACACTACTAAATATTCAGCAAGTTTTCACATCTTTTAAAATGAGCATTTAGTGTATTTTTTGACAGAGTGTCTAAGTGTGCATGCTCCTCCGTTGTTTTCTGGTAACAGTGACATCAGCAACGAGCTCTAGTTCACAGGACTGCGCCAGTTGTCATAATAATGCTGTAGAACACTGTATATGATCCAGGGCTCCAGACTAACTTTTTTCATCACCGTCCCGGAACCGTCCCGAAAAACAATTTTAACCGTCCCAAAGTGAATGCGAACCATCCCAGAGATTAATTGCCTTTCATGTGGTAGTAA
>JAPZDX010000020.1:21760956-21772488 GCA_029783625.1 Naso annulatus | reverse complement strand
CTGAAAATATGTGACCAGATTTTTCTCAGTTCACTTCCAAATGTGATCTGAGTGAGACGCATTAAATAGGATTGCATACAAAAATATCTGAAAAGGACAATATTTACCCGATGTCCAATAGGAAAACTCCTAATATTCCAGTTCACATGCAGCAGTGCATACTCCAATTAATGTAATGGTGCATGTCCTATTTAAGCGCTATGGAGGAGTTTAATACCTTTTCAAACTGCAGTAATGGTTCTCCTGTGGTGTACCCTTGTTGTCACCCTCCTGCAAGGTTCGCAGAACCATGTTCTTCATGTGATCCTGACCTTACAGTAAAAAGGCACGAGGCCATGTCCTGCAAACTGCCGTGAGAACCTCGATTAAGATGTGTATTTTGACAGCGCCTTACACATGTCCAGAGAAAGCTCCTAATACAGGAATAACACCAACATATCCCACATATCTTAATCAAGAAATGCTTCATTTAGAATAAGACTTCATTAGGAATATCCAACCAGAATATGCTGTGTACATGACCTGTGTCAAATTCTGCATATAGTTGTAATATTAGTGGAAAACTAGTGTGAATAAGAACACACTGGGTGCATTAACACTTGCACTTGTTGCAGTCGTGATCAGATAATCAAAGACAGATGTCAACAGCAGGTGTGGACAGTTTTTTTGGTTCCATTTCAAATCCTCAAACATGGCTTGAAGGAGCAGAGCCAGTGGTGCATTTCTGCTGTGACACCAAATGCCACATGGCTGTGGCACACTTCCCAAGTAGCTGTGGGAGGGCAAATGGCCACACTAAATCAAATCTAATTGACCACCCACAGTGCTACCAGCATCCGCCCTCCATCCCTCAAAAAGACAGTTAAGATGGAGGAGCACACAGAGGGAACCGAATCACCTGATTGCACCAAGGTTAACCAGAAAAACACCATCAGGATGTGGCGCAAACTCAGGAGAAATCAGTCACAAAGCCACCAATCATCAGCAACATAAATGATAATGACTCCTGCTGATTGCACTGATTTGAGTAAAATCACACCCTTGTTTCAGCCACTGTAACAAAAAAAAAAAAAAAAAAAGTGGACCCCTGGTGGAGGCAAAGGCTTACTGAATGCAGGAGACGCATAAAGAAATGTCTTGAAAATTCCCCTGCTTTAATTGAGGAGCTTTAACCGTAGCCTCAGGGTGCCTCCTCTCTCATAGTTATGTCTACTGGCTTCAACACACACACACATGTTGTTCATAAATAATCATGAAAAAACACTAGAGCATTAATGCATGGATTTCCACCCACCCACTTCTTAACAGATTTGCAGGCCTGCAGATTCTGTCTTTTAATGAATTCAAGTTGTGTCTGCACCTGAATCAGCAACTGTTGTATGCACAGATGCTGTCTGCTCGGCTCATGCTTTTCTTCAACTCTTTGCTTTTGTTTCATATTTTTAAACGTTCAGACTAAATCTGTTTGGCTTCTGTTGTGCATCTTCTTGTGCTGGCTTTGTCTGGGGGGATTGGCACATGTTTTGCAGAAAGTGTAATGATCCAGCCAGGATAATCAGCTGTCCCAAATGTAGAAGGCTTTGATGTCCACTCACTTTTTTTTTTTTTTAAATTTCAGCTGGCGGGTTTGGGTGGATAAACACTAGAAACCCTAAATAAACCAGGTCTGTTCGCCATGCCTGGCCTTTTACTGTCATTGAGCTGATGGATGAAGGCAAAATTGTCTCTCTGCTTGGGACTAAATAACCCAACAAACCTATAATTCACGCCCTCTCTCTTCCTTGTATTTTCTGCATTCTCTCTAATCGGTCTGTGTTTGTTACTCCTCCCCCTTTCCCTCATGCGTGCCTGTGCACTCTGCTGTGCTCACAGCCCCTTTACTGACACAAAATAAACACAGCTAGGACACTGATAAAATATTACTTACAGCTTGCACTTCTGATTCTCCAACATGATTTGTAACATGGTAACAGTGTTCCTTTAGCAGCAGTTTAGCCATTAATCCACGGAATAAATCCACAAGCAACAGGAATGCTTTCAACTTTTGTTGGTAGCTTGCCTCTTTAGGAAAGTTTGACAAAGTTAACTGTCCTTCATTCAACTGAAAAAACCCAACACTTTATTGGAGCTTTCTCAAACAAAGTGCTGACAGTAATCCCTGAAGCAGAGAGCGGCGTCCAAACAGAGCAGGGGAGGGGGCAGGCACAGTGCTATGAGCACGGAGCTGGCATGCCCATATAAGGAAGGCCAGCACACTTTAAAGTCACTGGAAAAACACTGTAAAAAATAACAACCCCAAAACACTGTAACACACAGCATGGATAGCCAACCGAGACAGCCTGCAGGGCTCACTTACAAATGCATGTACCTCATTATATGATGCTTTGACACTGTTTAACACAAGTATCTGACATTTTAGCATTTATATTTCAGAGAAGATGGAAAAACATAACAGCTCTCCTTTAAAGGGTCTTTCCAGCCAATTATTTAAGTATTTATTTATGCTATGAATGTTTGGATTAACATGTTTTTCCTTACACCAAAATCATTTTTAGGTGACAATAACATAAGAAAAATACATTTTTAAGTGGAGGGGACTCTTAACTTCCCTACTTTCCTAATTTAAGGTGAAAAAAATGTCATTTTGGAAGTTATAACAGTTATCTAAAGATCCTCTATCTTTGTATTTTTGACCAATATGTTAACCATTAAGGTCTCAACCTGCAATAAAAGTACGACAGATCAGTGTGACTTGGATCAGCGATATATACGATGTAATAACATTGATAGCTGTAAAAGCAGTTGTAATGTTCACTGGGTGGATCTGCAAATTTATGTCTCTGCAGGAGTTTTTATTATGCCGTAGTGACATAAATGAAAGTCTGTGAATAAAAATTTATGTCCAAAAGTTGCTGTAGTCAGTGCTAGTTGGTGATACTGTTGCGAGTGAAGTAAATCTGAGCTGATGAAGGTGTTTGCGCAGGCAGCTGACAGACGGTGGCTTTGCGTGACGACTCCTCCTCCACGTCACACCTCCGCTTGCACGGGTGCACCTCCCTCCCTTCCTGCTGCTTCTGCTCCTTCACCTTCTTGTCATTTAGACGATAGGTGAGGGAGGCGAGATTGACTGAACGCACACATGCACACCCTCGCATTAGAAACATGTGTGGCTGACTCACACATGCACACACAGAAATCCAACAATTTTCATAGTGTACACCCTGCCAGGCTCCCCAGGCTGCACAGCTTGTGTGACATTCTCCTCCTAATGTATGGGAAATGCCACACATGCATACATTACAGCGACGCCTGTCAGTGCAAAAGCCGTTGGTGGCCTGAGGTTACAGCTGCACACATGGACCTTTAACAGACAAACTGGTCTGTCAGCAAGGGGTGAGGCCAAAGGGAAATATCTGTGCAGCAGTTGGGATAAAATCTGCATTTCTAAAGTCATGTAAGGCGATTGCGTGTCAATAACTTAACACCAGGCTGCAGGCGCTGGCTAATTGCTTGTGTTAAAGGACACTTGATTACAAGGAGAGTTACAGATCAGTTTCATCTTCTCAAGCTGAGATTCTGTTTCTTCTATTTTGTTCAGGTTTGCCATAATGCCCGGCTGCTCTGCTCTCATTAGAGGCAACTTGCTGGAATATCCCTCTCTCGCTCCTCAGCCCTTGTTTTCCAACTCTCAACATCATCGTTTTTTATTCCAAGCATCTCTGAAGAATACTCCCTTCATCATCTCTGCCATCAGCCTTGGTCTCTTTGCACCTCTCACACGTTTCCCTCCCTGCCACCTGCCTCCCCAAGCATTGTAAACACACCCACGCACATATGCATGCATGCATACACACATGCCAGTGGAGCTGCGAAAGGTCGGCCGAATGCCAGTTGCGTTGCGATGGCTCTCTGGTCCCTCTCATGGTTCCCCCTACTGCTGTGCTCATCAAATATACATAGCCCGCACATTGTGGGTGTATTTGTGTGTGTGTGTGTTGTCGCATGCAGGTGCTCTTGTGCGGGGTTGCACTTTTTGTCAGAAACAAAACCTCTCTTGGTGTGAGGGCCTCAGGCCAAACATGAGGGTGGGAAACACTCAGGGACGTTGGCAGTGCAGGTTCGAGGCTGCACTTTCTCATTAATATGCTCCTGGCTGTTTATATGCTGCCTGTGTTCTGTATCTAATTGCCTTTCATTTGACCCACCTGCCATTTCCTTATGAAACACTCTCCATAGTTTTCCAAGTGAAAGAAAACAACTCAGGAGAAATGGGATTAGATCACACATTCACTCCACGTATTCATACGCACACACACACACACACACACACACACACACACACACATTGGAGGGTGATTAGATAGAAAGACAGTGAGTAATTTAAGTGAAATTCAAAGAAAGCCTTGTGGAGTTTTCAGCAGCAGCATCATTTTCTTTGTTCGTGCTCCTTTGGCTTCGCCCGAGCATTTTCTCATCTTACCTTTTATTGACAGTTCTACAGAATAGAGCTGCAAAACAGTTTCAGCAGGAACGGATGCCCGCTGTAAATAAAAAAGAACGAAATAACCCTGCCAAGTTTTTATCGTGAACATCAGTCACCCTGCCCCCATAAAAACCAAACAGTTCTGCTTTCTCACTGGCCACTTTTTGAGCTGTGTTAGTGTGCTTCTGGAGAAGAGTCTAACTCTGATGTCTTCTTCGCAGGGCAGAGGTGGGGCTCTCACTTCAGCTCATGCACATTACAAGGCCAGATTTGAGGTGTGTTCCATGTTTTTGCATGTTGTTGAGCTTGATGGAATAGAACTGAATAAAGTAATCACCAGTCCATGCTCACTGACAGAATGGCAGCAGACGTGCCCTTCATCTGATAGCTGGAGCTGCCCTGCTGCCCTGCTGCCCCCCCGAGGGAGGAAGCGGCAGGGGATAAGATGCGGAGAGGGAAGGATGCAAGAGTTGCAACAAACATGCCCTGCAGGTTCATAACAGCTCAAGTTCAACCTGAGCTCTCTATTTGTGGCTGAGTGCAAAACAACATTGCGTGCACTAGATGTAAACACCTTATTTGAAACCTGCAGTCGTCAGTGTAAAAAGTCAACAAAAACTATCCAGCTAGAAGTCAACATCTCATAGTCATCGTCTACTGAAACTAAAAGTTTAACACTAATGATGCTGCTGTTTTGATCATAACTGAGTTGAGTTCTGTTCTCTCAAATGGTTTATTTCAGATTCTTCTAACAGACTTTAAAAAGTTAAAAACTCTCAGAACAAAGATGACTTTGTTCTCAGTGTCAGACCCTCAATATTCGCTAACAGTCACTCTGAAATAATCTGATTTGCCACCTCAAAGATTCTTTCAATCCTCTAGTTGTGAAGAGAAAACTTATATATATAATTGATGCGTCTTTGTCCGCTCAAAATCCTGCAATTACTGCAATTTTTTGCCACTCAGAACTGGCACAGTAGTCCCACAGGACACTGCAAAACTTATAAATGCACTTTCCTAATTGCACAATCAGCTCAGAGCAGCATTGATTTAACATTCAGCGCTTATGTGGAGTCATGATTCTGGCCACCTGACTGAATGTCAACCATTCACTTTCGTTTAAGCTTTTTTAGTCACCCGCGGGGAAATGTCTGCCTTTTTATTTGCTAATGTTCCTCTGTAATCACCAGCTAGTTATTGAATTCTCATTTGTCAGCCATTAGGTGTTGGACAGCGAGCAGACAGCCGTCTTTTTGCTGAGAACAGATGCCCACTGTGGCCAAAAACTGAGCTGATGAGAGCAATTAAGATGACAGATGCGTGCGTAGAGAGTAGCTCTTAAATCTGATTGGCCACCCCCAATGCCACCCCATTTGATTGGTTATCTGCCCAGTCAGAGGCGGGCCTGTTTGAACTGTGTGACGAGTAGAGGTGCAATTCAGTCTTTAACCTCAGAGGCAGTGCACAATTTTGCAAAGTAAATATTTTAACTATTGGTTATTTATTATTGTGTTGCCCTTCGTAGTCAAGTTAGCTAGGCTTTATTTTTATGTATTGGCACTTCATAATGCGATTGTTTTTTCAAATAAATTGTTTCTTTATGTGTTTTATCATTTTTAAGTGCAATCACAGGATGGAATTTTTTGGAATTATATTTGTATGGTGCCATGGTGTGTTATGATTGGTAAGTCTATTTAGCTTTTAAATTAAAATTTAAACACTGGTAAATGTAAGTAGACATGGGTAGTGGAGACAAAAACTGCTAAATTAATACTATTTCAATGCTTGTATGTGAATGTGCAGGCATGTTGGTGCTTTAAGCCGCTGTGCTAGGGCGACTGATATATCACCAAATCCCAGCAGAAGTCAGTGCTCCCCTTGGGCCACCCCAGTTTAAAAAAAGTCTAGACACACCTGAAAGAAAAGTGAAGGAAAACCGGAAATTTGTTGGCTGAAAAACCAGAACAGTTACCGAAAAAATGGCATTTATTTCATTACTGCGAGCACCTACATAATCACACTAATGTGACCCTTCGCTCGTGTAAATCATATTAATTGTGTTATAATATATATCTTTGTTATTTTTTAATCCAAATATTTTAGACTTAATGATAACTACGTATGATATTTAGAGAGAAGTTTTGTGTCAGCTGATGAACCTGAGTATTACACATACCTCCCATGATAACACAACAACACATCCAGCATGACAAACAGGTTTCAATATCATCAGATGCAGGAAATTTTGAATTATCAGAAAACATTCCCTCTCAGTGTTATCTGATTATTGTAATATAGCAAACGTAGCTCCCTCTTATGCAGTGATTGAAGATTAGACAGAAAAAAAATGCAAAACCCAGGCACTCATTACAAATAAATTGCCTTGATTTCCATTAAAAACAGTAATGAAATTCTTAAAATATTCATCCCCTGAGAGGCAAATATGTTGGCTTGTTAGCAGGATATTAAAGAGTTCATTGACTTGATTGCAGCTGCACAGCTCATTTAAATTGCAGTATCAAGCATTTATAACATTTTAATGTAAATATTTTACAGGATTATCATTCTTTTTGTCATTTGTGAAGGCAAACATGCATTTGGCAATTCTCATGTGTATTATGTGTCCTCCTCTTATTTCCTGCACCACATTTGTCCTTCTGATTAACCCCCCCCCCACACACACACACACAGACACACACAGACACACACACACTCACTGTGTTACACTTTGTCCTTAAAGCTAACCAACTCTGACATGTGAAGCCAAATTGCTCTAAGAGCTGCAGACAGATGACTCGCAGGCTTGTAATACAACAAATATCATGTTGTTCACTCCTGGCTGTTTTTTGCTGGTCCTATCAATTCCCAGTACACATTAGCCACGTAATGATAGATCACTGTCTCTGATTTAACACGGTCTCATGCTGCCACAGTAAAGCATTGTGGTCTGAGTTTAAAGCTTGAGAGAAAAGTATTTATTTAGCCACGCAGAGCAGACAAGCCTGTGGGAAGATTGCCCTCTTCATGGCAGGGTTTTATTAGTCTGACTTCTTCTTTTGTATCTCAGTATTGCTGGTGGCAGAGGGTCTAATTTCGCCCTCTCCCCCTCTGTTCGTCTTCGCCTGCTGCCTATCCACTTTCCCATCTCTCCTTCACTCATTTTCATTACGCTGCCATTATAGTTCAGACTTCTCTCTTGCAGATGCGTTTCTCTCTCTGTCTCTTTTTTTTTGTAACCTTTATTACAGTCTCACCACAAAAAATAAGGTGGATTTTTTTCATCAAATCAGTCTATGCTGCATCACTCTATGTTCAAACCCATTGTTCCGCTATTATCGTGAATGCTTTCAGCCCCCAATTACGTTATTACAATACCATTTTTCTGCTGACATTCAAGACTCTTCTCAAGTTGATTGTTGGTCACAAGAGCCGGTACTCATGATAATTGAAGCATGTTGAGGTCTGATTCCTCCACATCTTCATCAACTCCAACTGGATGACTAACAATGGCTGAAAAGGCATGCCAACATCTGTTAGCATTTGTTGACACGTCCTGCTTAGGGTGTTTGCTCATGGACTGTTAAACATCTGCTTAGGATATTAACAATCATAAATATTGTTCGTATTTTTAGTGTTAAAGCATGAGAGGACACCAATAAACATTCGGCAATGTCTCGCCTTTTAAAGTAAGCGTTTTTTGACAGATTGTTGAAGCACTCGATATGCTCCACCTCCTCTGTTGTTTTCAGCTGTTTTCAGCTAGTGGTGGCCTCAGCAAGGAGCTCCAGCTCTCAGTTCTGCACCGTGTGTCATAATGATGCTGTAGAACATTATATGTGATCCTAAATATCCCTATTATAAGGTTTAATGTGTCAAAAACCCTAACTTCTCCTTTAAATATATATATCAGCTGAATGTGGTTATAAAATACTTGTGACAAAGATATGTGTAAGAAACTTTATTTCAAACATCAGTGCTCTGAACAGTAAACACTCCACTCATTAGTTATTAAATAACAACCGCCCTCTGCTGGACAAGCTGTGTGATTACACCATTTTAAATCACTAGTCCAAGCACTTTTTAAATCTTAAAAAAAAGTTTTAATTTCAGCAAATAACAGAGGATATGCACACAGATTCAAATATATAAAACAAAAAGCTGATATCTACTGATGTAACAGGCAAACTGATATATTAGTCGAGCCCTTGAGTTAAAATGCAACATATTTAACACGGAAGCTTCAGCTCTATCTGGTAATTTTGAGTTTTAAGAGAATGGAAGAATTATAAAAAGATAAAAAAAAAAAAAGAGGGAGGGAGGATTAAAGAGGGGGGATTGCAAGAATGAACCTCCTAGTATTTATGATTCAGGCTTTTTCCTGCAAACAATTGTGTGTTTTGTGGGTCAGAAGCCAGTGAGGGATTGTGTTGCTGTCACTATAGCATGAACCCTTACTGTGAAACTTTTTAAAAGTGAAAAGAGGTCACAAAACTGTAATATTAGTAATTGAGTTAGCAATTACAATGGCTGCTGTCCAGGTAAATTTGGCATTAGATTGGCTTAAGCTGTTTTAAAAGAGGTAAATTGTAAAAGATGGAAGACGGAAGTTACATCCCCCTGTTTGGGCACAAAATCCATCTCAGATTGATCGATCACGACCAGAAAAGAAAAATGCACAGAGTTAAACCCAACCAAGCTGTAACCACATTTAGATGTAATATAATAATATTATAATACAATATGCAGGTCTAAACAGGCTGAAAGACAGATAGATATTATTCAGCCAGGCAGATCTCTCCCTGAAGCTGTTCCCGCTGAAGTGCAGGACAACTGATACATTGTTGTTATTAAACCTGAGGTCACTTAGTAACACAGATAGGTCATCCGCCTGTGGTGACCTGGCCAGCGGCCTCATAAATTGTGTTAGCCGTTCTGTCCGCCTCCGGTACCTTGAAAACAAGACCCTACCTCAGTGGAAACGAATCAGATGTGACAACGCACGGCCTGTAATTTGTGATGCTGATGGCCCCTGGTCTCAAACTGAGGGAGCTGGCTCAAAGCACAGGCCGGGGTTATAAATGGATATTCTGGATAACTAGGTGAAAAGAAAGACCACTAGGGGGGCATGGGATGATGTAACCTGTGAGCATGTGTGCCCGCCTTCACTCATGTGTATCTTGTGCACATAATATGCTCTGATGCCCCTGTGTGTGTGTGTGTGGGTGGGTGCTCCACTATAGAGATAAAAGATTCTCCTCTTCTGATCACATGATATCTAACAATGAGGCATGAGTAGACCTGAGTCACAGATGTACATTTTTAGCTCACAGGTACACAGGAAATGTACCACAGAAATGAGCTCGCCAACACCTGTGGCTTTTGCAAGCTATGATCCATGTCCATTTCTTTTATACGTTGACAGGTTCACGGCTGCTGGGGAATAAAATGAGCTAAGAGAGCAAAATGCAGAAGCTGTTGATTGGGATTATCTAAAGAACGTCCGTCTAGTCATACCGGATATTAGGAGCAAGAGCGGATGGCTAAACTAATTAAGCCTGATTTGAGAGAACGATGCTACTGCAGACAGTTGTATGGATCTGATCTATTACACACACACACACACTAACACAGTACATACAGCCAGTCCTGCATTATTGCCCAAGGAGAGTTGAAACAAAGTGAATCATGGCATCTGATTTAATAAGATTTGAGCAGCATGAAGGGGCTCCCGCTGGCTTGTTAGAATAGGACCATATGTGGGCACAAGGCCACCTTCTATCTGCCAGCTGAGGCTGTTTATGAGACGTCGCCGTGGCACCTGATCCTCCTGCCCATCATCAAATTATGCGGAAGGAAACACAACATGTATCCTTACACTTCCAGCAATCTACAAACGAGAGTTTGAATGCAGTCAGACACTATAAACACGCCGTAATGAGTCACTATCAAACCTGATTTTGACGATCTTAATGTGATTAATTCTAATTCTTTCAGGTTTGTAGTAACTTCAGTTGGAAAATGCAGCTGCTTGGACAAAGCTCACGAACTGCAGTGCATATGCCACATACTCAGATTGTCTGGGTAAACACTTACATACACGCCTACACACTCAGACACCATCTCATATACTGTATGCTTTTCTCTTGAGATTTGCTTATATAAGAACATGATTCTTGTTGTGTTTGGGCCAAGTTATTGCATTGTTTTTCTTTTAAAGACAAAAATCCTGCACACTAAAGCTGCTGCCTTTTCATGCCAATTTACAGTTTTCATAAGATTCTAATTCTTGCTAACAGAGATCGATCTTTGTTCTCTAAACTTTAAAGGGATAGTTCGGCTTTTTTGATGTGGGGTTGTATGAGGCACTTATGCCCGCTGTGGATAATGGTCAGCACGTTCTCTGTCTGAAGAAGCAGCGATGCACCAACGTGAAGCAGAGCAAAGCATTGCTGTGAACAGTACCAACAGAAACATTTCTTTTAGCCACCAACAAGACCACCCGCCTAAAGTTAATACGTCCCTTTAAGTGTACGCTACATCTATTAAATTTTTGGCGTTTTACATTGCCATCACACAGCTGTTTCCTTGGGGAGTACCTGCGGTTGTGGTAAGACGTCAGAGAAAATTTGTTTATTGTGTTAGTCCAGCTAAAACTGGATTTTTAAAATGCATTTAAACATATTAATCCGACTGAATTCCTACTAAATCGAATTTCTCAAAGTGGAACTAACTCATCCTGATAATAGGACTGGGAGTCAAATTACTCCTGCATATATACGCCTCAACCGGACCCACACTGGCCCAAGCGTTTTGCACATGATTAGTTTGGCCCAATGTGGTGGCGTGTTCAGTCGCAGCGGCTCAGGACTAACCCATCCCTCCACTCTAACCTCGCAATTTCTTTGTGCAATTTATTGTATAATGACAATAAAAGTGCTTTACCTTGATGATCAATGATTCCGCTGCATCTTTGACCTGGAACGAGAACAGCATATGTTGTAGAAGAAAGCTGGAAAAAAAAAAAGATACCATAAGCAAAAGGTAGAATG
>JAPZDX010000020.1:21692232-21707599 GCA_029783625.1 Naso annulatus | reverse complement strand
TGCACTTGGAGCAGTAAATCTTTATTGTGTTTATTTTGGTTAAAGTTACAGCTTTTTAAACTGACATTATTTATTGTATGAGATGGCCCTGGACACTGTAAAACCTCAAACCCATTTTCCCCAGAACACCCAGTGTTGAGCTGAAATTTAAGATTATCAATAAATCCTATTTCTCTTCTCTCTTGAAAACCAGACAACTACAGTCTGAGTTTCTACATCCAAATTAAAGGACTACACATATATCCTTCAGGTTAATTAATGACTTTTCGTTGAAGATTGCAAAAGTAAAGTCAAAAAGTAATTATTGCAGGTAGGACAACAACTACACCTCAGTATGAAAAATAGGGCCTTATTCTATCAATTCTGCACAGTTTCTTATTACATTCTTATTAGATTCTACATTCTGCAGAAATTTGATTCACTTCCATTATATGTGTTAAATGTAGTTCATATAGGTGGGTAAAAGTTACATAATTTACTATCAGAAGAAGGCCAAAGCCCAACTGGTAAAACCATCAGCACCACATGGTGATATTTCAGCACGTTGTGCTGCATGTGTCTGCAATTATGGGCAAAATGGGGAGCTTAACAAGAAGTCTTGACAATAAGCTCAACCATGACATCATGCACATTAATTGTTCTGCCAAAGTCTGAGTGAACAAAAACTCTTTCCTTTCAACCTTTATCTGGATGGTTAGTAAATAAATGTCAATTTCATGTCTAATTACCCTTTAACACACATTTCATTGTCTAATTTGGCTTCTCACAATTGTGTTCAGGCCATGCTGACGTTGTATATATGTGTAAATACATTATATGAGTGTGTATCCTTGTGTGTACAAAAGAAAGGCAGAAATAATCTTTTTAAGAGCTTAACTTACATCCAGTTTCCTCACTATACACTTTCACTCCTGCCTTAATATAAAACTACTCAGTCCTGACTAGACAGAATCTAGAATATATAAAAAACAGATCTGACAGACTCTGAATAATAAGTTATCTTTTTTCGAAAAAGGAGAATTTCAGCTGTCACATCTTCAAAATGGCTGTTAGTTTTTAAAACCAAAGAAATAGCAGTCATATTACGCATATTTTTTCCATAATCATGTTCTGTGTGTATCACATGGGTAAATAATCTTTTACGTGTCATGTCAACACTAGCTTAACTAGCTTAATGTCATATTTATCTTGTCTATTCACAGCAAAAGGAACACCTGCATGCAATTCCATCCCTGAGCCGCACCTCATCAGACTACCGAAGGACTGTGTTCAGCCCGGGACTGACTCCAAGCACTACAATGCTGGCCGCTGCCCTCACAACAAATGTGCTGGCTTCCTTGACTTTGATATGCGCTGCCGAGATGGATCTGCATTCTGCTGTGGGGTCCAAAATATGGAAACTCGGATGATTGACTGTGGGAGATACAGCCTTCCCATACGGGCTGTAACACAGTGCAGCTGTCAGAAGTGTGTGCAGCCAACTGTGCTGGTTCGTGGAAGAGTGGTCACAGCTGACAATGATGAGCCTCTGCGTTTTGGGCACATCTACATTGGTAAAGAGAGGGTGGGAACCACTGGATACCAAGGAAGTTTCACATTACAAATTACCCCTGATACACAGAGATTAGTGGTAAATTTTGTTGACCCCAATGAGAAATTTCTTGACACTCCTAAGGTGTTCATCTTTGATAAGAAAGGTGGGTCCATCTACCATGATGTGAAAGTGATGAGAAAGCAGACCCCAGTTGATATCGATGCAGGAGAGACCAACACTATTAGCCTTGGAGAAATTAAAGGAGAAGACCCTATTGGTCAGTTGGTTATTCCTCCAAACTCATTCCACAAGGACAATGGAGAAATCTATGAGGGAACCGTGAAAGCTAGTGTCACATTCATTGACCCAAGAAATATCACAACAGCAGCTGCAGCCCCTGGCGATCTCAACTTTGTGGATGATGAGGGCGACATGCTGCCTTTAAGGACCTATGGCATGTTCTCTGTGGACTTCAGAGATGAGACCAACAAAGAGATACTTGGAGCTGGGGCTGTCCAAGTCCTTCTTGACACACAGCATGTCAAAATGCAAGAGCACATTCCTAAAGTGAAACTGTGGTCCTTAAACCCAGACACATTAGTCTGGGAAGAAGAAAGTGACTTCTCCTACACCACAACAACTACGGGTGGGCATGGCAGGAGCAAACGAGAGGAGCGCACATTCCTCATAGGCAACATGGAGATCAGAGAACGCAGGCTCTTCAATTTAGACGTGCCTGAAAACAGACGCTGCTACGTCAAAGTGCGTGCCTACATGAGTGACAAGTTCCTACCTAATGAACAGCTAGAAGGCGTTGTGATCAGCTTGATTAACTTGGAACCCAAACCTGGTTATTCCTCTAATCCTAGGGCATGGGGGCGCTTTGACAGTGTCATAACTGGAAACAATGGGGCCTGTTTACCAGCTTTCTGCGATGCCCAAAGACCTGATGCTTACACAGCTTATGTCACAGCAATGATGGGTGGGGAAGAACTAGAGGCAGCTCCCTCTTCCCCAAAGATGAATCCAAATATTATTGGAGTGTCTCAGCCATATCTCGATAAAATAGACTACCAGCGCTCAGACCATGAAGATCCAGCTCTGAAGAAAACAGCCTTTAGAATTAACTTGGCAAAGCCTAATCAAAATAATTTTGACGAGACCAATGGGCCAATATATCCATATCAGAGTTTAATAGCTTGTGAAAATGCCC
Organism: Naso annulatus; assembly: GCA_029783625.1. Taxonomy (NCBI): domain Eukaryota; kingdom Metazoa; phylum Chordata; class Actinopteri; order Acanthuriformes; family Acanthuridae; genus Naso; species Naso annulatus. Next base: position 21,704,852 of record JAPZDX010000020.1, on the reverse strand, counting down.
CTGTTGATGCCAATCATTTCAGATTCTTCAGAGTGGAAAAAGACAAGTACGAATACAATGTTGTTCCCTTTGAGGAGAATGACTTGACAACTTGGACGGGAGACTACCTCTCCTGGTGGCCTAATCCTCAGGAGTTCAGAGCATGCTTTATTAAGGTCAAGATCCATGGACAGAAGGAAGTGATGGTCAGATCGAGGAATCTAGGAGGAACACACCGAGAAACAAAAGGCAAACTTTATGGCATAAGAGACATTCGCAGCACCCGGGACATGCGAGAGGCCAACACCTCAGCAGCCTGTGTAGAATTCAAATGCAGTGGCATGTTGTTTGATCAAGCTGAGGTGGACAGATCCATCATAACAGTTCTTCCTCAGGGGAACTGTCGAAGGATTGGCACCAACAGCCTTCTACAGGAGTATCTTATCAAACACCCACCAGTAGCCCAAAATAACGAGTCCCATGCGTTCACCATGCTTGCCCCTGTTGATCCTTTGGGACATAACTATGGCATCTACACAGTCACAGACCAGAATCCCAGAGTGGCTAAGGAGATTGCTATAGGCCGCTGCTTTGATGGCACCTCAGACGGTTTCTCCAGGGAAATGAAATCGGACTCTGGAGTGGCTTTGACCTTTAGCTGTCCAGAAAGAAAAATTAATAGAGAAAGTCTTTTCCAACGTCTGCAGACTAACCCAGGCCAGACTCTGGCTCAGATGGCCAGGGACATGAGAGAGTCAGAGGGTCTACAAGTGCAGAGATCCACCCAGGTGGTAGCTTATCCTTCTGAGCAGAGGAGCAGAACCCAGAGTCGCAGAGTCAGCTCTTCAACCAGGAGAAGAGTTTCAATGCGCACACAGCAACGGCAATAAATTTGCAAAGTGGTAGGTTTCTATAAAGTCATTTTAGGGTGTCTTCACACTGACAGCAATATCAAAATTATTTAAATGTTCTTTACATTTTTAATTTCCAGGTCGTCAATTGAGATTTCAATGAAGGCATCAAGGAGGAAAGCAGCCCATCTGTTGATGAATAGTAGCATCTCCCTCCCATGGAAACCACAAAACCAAGGCAGACAGTGATTCAGCAAAATCCATAAGTGTGATTGAACATATTCATTAGACTTGTGCTTACTTGAAGGGTTTGGTATATATATTTCTTCCTTCACTCCTAAAAGACATGCATCATTTGTCTATATGTACTGCAATGACTGACATTTATTTAATTAGCTCTGGTCTCATTTTATGTATGAATAGACTTGACCTTCGGAATGTAGCTTTTATTGCTTTAATTTGTGGCATTCCACTTTTCCCAAGGCGGGTGGGTTTTTTTTTTTTTATTTATTTTTTTGCTGACGTCTCTCAATGCTTGACTTGAAACCAAACCTTCAAAAACTGCAAATACTAAGCCAAGCCCCAAACACTTCATAATTGGTAATTGCTTTCCACTGAACTTCTCATCGAGATCAGAATGAAAGCAACTAGAGTTCCTAGTTGTCTGCAGCAGACACTGAACCCTTTTTCTACAAAGTGGAAAACTTTCACCACCAAGGGGAGGCACGCTCAAAAGAGACATGCTAGGTCCAGTGGGGTAAGGAATGCCACCTGGGGAACAGAGGATGTTTTCAGTCATGTTCTCTAATATTTTTCATTAGCATGCCACATTGCCAACTGTGATTCAGCCAAACATCCTTCACACCTACTTAGAATGTGCGAGAAAAGTGTCTTTGCCAGGACAAGCATGAATTTTTATGAGTATCAGGCAGTTGAAAATATGGATAGTTGATTGTGAAGTATGACATACTCGTAATTTCCTTTGTCCTCTGCACAAGTGCAATAACTATGTAATTTAACTTAAGAATTCTTTAAGTCAACATGTTACAAAATAATACCGTACATAAAAAGAGTGCTGGTGAATGTAGCAGCAACTCCCTCAGTATGTTTTGACAGGTAGTTTTCTTAGGATGTTTGCACAAGATCTTGACTTGCACAGGAATTCATTTTTAGTGATTTTGAGCACATAGTTTAATACGTTATATAATCATTCTTTAACTCTCTCACCTGCATAGACTCTAACCTTTCCATACTTTGCTGCATGGCTTGGTTGAATTTAAAATTTGTACACAGCAGTAATCTTTTCAACTTCAGAGAGCAATCTTGTGTGTAGGAGTTAAAACTCTCAGCGGAGCCTTTTCTTCATTAACAAAACCCACAGAGTGATTCTTACACAAGAGTGATAATTAAAAAGTGACACACTGAATTTACAGGCCAAGTTATCAGAAATGCTGTCATTGTGACAGTGTGTGTGAAAATGTAAGCACATATAAGATACATATTAATAGATATTGAGACAAATAGATTATAGACCTAAAAAAACAAGGCTGCTTCAATTGAGGTTTGTAATAGGAAGAAGCTTAGGTGATAAAAGTCTCAAAATTGTTTATCTGCAAAATGGGCATTTGCAGACCCATGGGAGAAGCTCTCCAAGCTGAACTAATCCAAAACTAAATAAGGGAGGGGGGGCATGGAGAAACTAAGAAAGGCTGACAAGTAAATATAAGCCGTTTGTTAATTAGAAAATGAATTGCATATTCTCTTGAGAACTATTAAAACTGTTTGACACTGACTTTCACAAACTGACAAACAAGTTAATTTCCTGGATACAGAGGATGGAGTTAAGTAATGAACCAATTTACTGGCCCAAGAGGATTATGGTAGAACACATTTACCATCAAAATGGCACTGAGCCAAGTGTACAGTTAACTCTTGAAGGTGTTTTCAGCTTGATCTATGTGAAGGAGCAATGTGTAACAAATGGTCAGAATACACAATATACTGAAGACAATTAACTAACCATATCAACAGTGTGAAAAGTTGCAACGACTTTTTGCCAAAAACGTCAGTGTATTGTATGTGTAGAGTTTTTACTGAGGTTAGCATGCTAGCCCTGGCCTGTATTGTCTCAAGCACATTGCCTTTTAACTCACCGTAAAATGCACATCATACAAAAGGAAATAAACTGTACAAGAGCCATTTGGGTTTTTCTTACCACTATTGCAACAATCACCCACCATCAACGTCCTAGTCAGACCCATTGTGAATATTTTCGTTCCGTAAGCCCTGTCATCCCTCTCTGAGGCTGTATTCAGTCCTGCTCTGGTTGTGTTTACTGGAAGGCCGCGGGGCCAGGTTCCATTGCCACGGTGTAAACATCACTCATTAGTAGCTCCGAACCCTTGTTCAAAGCAAACTGATCAGCTAATAGGGCCACTAGCTGCACAGCTAACTGAGCTAACAAGCTAACAGCAACTTCCTGTTGCAGCCAAGAAGATCTAAAACAATGAGTTTTCTAAGCGGTAGTTTAGGGTTATTTTGGTGATATGCTGGCTCCAGTCATTTGTACACATTGCTCTATTAAGCTTGATAACATTTTTATTCCTTAAGTTGTATAATGCATTATGTTCATAATGTTCCTAATGCAATTGTGTATTGTATAATATGTGCCAAAAGTGTGTGCATGTGAAGTTATAGGCTATGCACAAATGAATATCAGAATGCTGACTTGTACTTTGCAGCACTTAGAAACAGTCTTCTTCCATTATGCACCATATGAGCAGCACACTCAGAAAAACTTGAAATAGAGTAATACAGGGTAACAACACATGGTACCTTAGCCATTATTACTGACCTCTCTAATCACAGACCAGTGAGCTGTCCACGACAAAACACTTCAGATCTCCAGATGAAAACAAACGTCTCCTCACAGCAGATGTAGCATCCATCCTGTATGAAAGATGATGATTGGATCCACGTGTGGGAAGAGATAAGTCCTATAAAAATGCAGTGGTGTATGAGGTCAACTGAGGAGGCCCGACAGCTGTAGAGCAACTGGAGGAAATGTAAGACCAAAGACATCAAGAGAAAGGGGAGCGAGATTGTCTTGTGATGGATTTAATCATTTTGGGGTACTGTTTGGAAAAATGGAAAAAAAGGAAGGGAAAATATTAGCGGTCTTTGGCCCAACAGCCCATCACTTACAGGATATCAGTCTTCAAAAGTGGTTGCACATGGAAAAATGTAGGTTTTTGGAGGAGAATGCTTTGACAGGAGAATTGGCTTATTCATGAGGAGAAGTTATCAGGGGAGATTGAAGAACAAGGTAACAATAATAGGCTGAGTAAACCATTATATAAGGCTTTGCATGGGAAAGCAAGCCAGGCTCTCCAAACAGTTGCTTTGTCTTCTGGGAAACTTCAAAGGAGATTAAGGAACCTTTGTAATGTTTGGTTTAATGACTTTCCAAAGTCTTTAGAATCAAATAAAGGGAGTTAAGGCTGAATCAAAAAGATTAAACACAATGTAAAAAACCTCAAAGGGAACTGCAGTAGCTAAGTAGCAAAGGTTTTATTCAACAGAAATTCAAAGGTAATATCACAGTGTATTACTTTAATGATGTTTTTGTAGATTTGTTTTACAACTTTAAAGGAATTGTTTGACATTTTTGGAAATAAATGTATTGACTTTCTTTCTAAGAGTTATGAAAGGATCACTAGCACGCCTGTTTCTGTCCATGTGAGGCTACAGCCAGCAGACTGTTAGCTTAGCTTTGTTTAGCACACAAATTGGAAACAGCAAGCCAGGGTCTCCTGGAAGTCCTACCACGAGCATGGTATCTTCAGAGTGATGTTTCAGCTGCCTTTTTATTAAGCTAAACTAGTTCACTGCTGATTGTAGCTTGATATTTACCGTACAGACATGGGAGGTATCTATTTTTTCTTCTAACTCTGGTTGCAGCCAAGTCATGCTTTCTTGACAACTGGTGATTTCAAGGGTGTCTCCTTTTGACTTACTGGCAAAAATGGTCTGTTTCTGTAATGATTCACCTTTGAAAATGTAAAGCTAATCTTTTTTGAAATACTTAACCTGATTTCGCCTCACAGATTTTCAGTCGCTGCATGCAATGCTAATGGGCACCATTTCAATTTAAGGCTGAAAAGCACAAGACTCTCAATCCACCAAGAATTTCACAGTAACTTAAGCATGAACAGATTCATCTATTTTCTCTTCTGTAAAGTCCAGCTGGTCTCAAGGAGATCATAATTTATTCAGGAGATCATCCCTGAACCTTTCCACCACTTTCTTTAGTATGGAAAAAAAGAGTTGTTTATTTGGCACAGGAAGCCACCTTGAACCCCAGGTAAAGAATTACACAAAGGAACTCTTGATAATTCTCTGTAAACGCTTGACTATTGCATGGTGATGCCAATCTCTTGTTTCTCTCTGAACTAAGTTTTAATGTGTAAAATAAGTATTGTATGAAATTTACTAAACTGTACAATCGAAAAACTGTAAATAAATGATTTTATGTAAACTTTTTGATCCATATTCTTTTATCAGTTGTAGATCAAGTTGTACGGATTAAAAAATTAAATATTATACAATGTTGCTTATATATAACAATTTTATTTAACACAAAGTTTTCAGCTTTGCATAAGTTACAACAATAAATACATTTTACAACAAACAAAACAATGGCAGCAACTGGTAGGTATAGTTAAAATTAAAGTGTAAGCACTCTGCAGGTAATTTGTATATACAATATAGATATATATACATAACATGATATATAACATATACATAATAGGGGTGTAAGAAAATATTGATATACATCGATATCGCAATATTATGCTTTGCAATGTCGGATTGATTCTCAAATACATTATCTATTTTTAGTTAATAGTTTTCATGCAAAGATTTGTGGCAGTGGTTCATTTTGTTGTTGTTTTTGGTTTTTTTACCTCCTACGGCTATTGCACAAAAACTATCACTTAGATACTGATGAAAACACTTTTTAAACTCAGATTTTATGGATATTGTGGTATGTTCTTTATGCTATGACAGTTTCCAAAAGTCAGATTGAAAAAAAAATTGCAATGCATCACCTTGATTTTGATATTGCAATATATTGCAATATATTGTATTGCAACCCCTGTATCGTGATAGGTATCACCAGATTCTTGCCAATACACAGGCCTAATACATAAAAATACATAATTTAGATAAACAACAAGGGGAAAAAAATGCATGAAAATTAGCTTAGCATATAAAATAAAAGTAAGAAAACATATAGCTATGGGTTACCATGAATGCTGGATATCCTCTCAAAAAATAAAAACGTAAGAAAACCCTCCTGGCCTGTGCAAATTACTGAACATTTACTTTGACTTTTTGACCAAGACAAAATAGCTGCATCTCTACTGTGTATGCCCATTACCCTCCAGGTGACAAGTTATGGGCATTTTTAGCTGGTGGAATTATTACTGTAATAAAGTTGCACAACGGGGGGACACAGCGGGGAGGAAAATGAGAGTTTGAGCCACACTGTCACTAACACCCTCATGACGGGTCTAAGCCTCTGCCAGAAAATGGAGCTGACAGAAAATACAGTGAGTGACTGCTCTCACCACCAACGAATACCAAAAAGACACATGCATCAGTGCACACACATACAAAACTAGAATAACACATTTTTCTTGAGTCAACAGTGCATTTCAGGTCGTGAACCTTCCCTCAGCGTCTTACTTGCCGTTTCTTTAAAGTCCCCATTGCGTCAGTAGGAGACAAACTTGTCTGTGCAAAGGCCAGGAAAGGAGAGACATGCTGATGGAGACATCTCAGACTGCCATCAGTCATAATTGCAATGCCCGTCATGTGTGTTTTAATTGCAGGAACTCTATATGAGTTACAAAACTGTCCAGAAATACAAATTATGAAAGAGAGTTTCTGTTGCATGACATCACTGGAATAAATATCTAAATTTATCTGAAGCCACAACTCAACAACTGTGACTGCTTGTCAGTGAGTTTAACAATTTGAGGCCTTGTATGCTGCTTGTTAAAGGCGTGGAAGATGATTACTGGTAGTTATAAACATGACAAAATTTAGTGTAAGTCAATATTAGCCAGTGGTTGAAACTGTTTTTACACTTCCAGTATTAAATGATCACAAATTCCCTTACTGACAATGAGTAGAAGCTTTATACTCTTGAAGGTGACCTGAGTGATTTATTTGAATACACTGACCATCAGTGTGGATCTTAATGTTTCTACTTTTTGTCAAAAAAATAAAATACTTATTCCTTTCTTCTGTAATATTAATTTTGGATGTTGGATTTAAATTGTATTTGCAAATCACTGTATAAGGACTGCATTTTGCATATTTTGTAATGACCCCTGCGACCTTTAACATGCCTCTGACACTAAGGCTCCATTTCAGATTGCATGTGACTTCAGTCCCTCATGCAAATTCTGATTAGATTTTTGCCAATTATCAGTTTGTATGAAATAAGAATAACATTTGGGAGCATTTTTGTATGCTGAAACAGGTATTATTTACTTGCTAGTGCACACAAACACAACAAGACTGGCAATAGATGGCAAGAGGAGAACTGAAGAACTGAAAATGAAAAGCTCTGAAACATTTTCAGACAGGCTTTAGCAGTTGATGGGTTTCAACAGAAGATGTAATGGCTTCTGCAAATCTGACCGCTCAAATGTAAAGAAAAATCTTCTGAACATATTTCAATTCGTAATATTTCCATTAGAAATAGAAATACCTCAAAATTAAACAGCCAAATCACTTCTGTGCTATAATTATTGAATATGCTGGTTAGATATCTTCTACATCTGCTACGAAAAGTAAAATTTGTGTTTATGTTGCATGTTAGCTTTTGTCTGGTGTGTTGTTAGGTCAGTATTGAGCTTTCCATGTTCAGTGTCTGTGATGAGTCTCCACCTGGAATGTGAGCAAGAAAAACTCAGAAACAATTTAATGATGTCATGTCCTCTTCAGACAGAGATTGTCCGGGGTTTACAGCAATCAAAGTAGAAACGGTCTGTGAAAATGAAAGATAAGGCTAAGGAATGTTTCAGATGGCTTGAGTTTGTGGAACAAGTCTTAAAAATAGCCCGAGTGGGCGCTAAAGTGACCTTGCGGAGGGCTGAAGACTGAAGTTCTTCAGCTTTTCTGATCTGCAGGATAAGGCTGTAAAGAGAGACGACTGGCGTGTTTCACGTACACGTTTCCATCCTCCAGCTTGACTTCATACACATTTTGCTGTAAAAAACAAACAAACAAATAAGCAAAAAACAACAACAAAGCAGTTACAGCCGAACGAAATACATCATCATGAGCTGTGCAAAGCTTACAGAGACGTTAATGCCATTTTAAGAAGCAAAAATGTAGCAAATGGTTTGCATTTCTTCAGTTCATGTTACAGTGATGTGCAACAGTTTCTAAAATTATTAATAAAGAGAGGAGGATGAGCCGGACATAGGCCATAAGCTTTTTTGGGAGTTGTTCACCGATGCATGCTTTTAACAATAGGATGAGGAAAGGGATTACATTTAAAGAAAAAAAGGGGAAAATATCTTAATTCTGACTGATGAGCTTTGATTTCTCATGCAATCAACAAAACTTCCTACATCTAACAGAACTGGATGATTTGTCTACATCTAACTGCAAATGTTCACATCAGCTCCCACTCAGCAAGTAAAGCTCCTGCCTCCTCAAAGTTAGTTTTTCATATTATGTATATGGTGGTTTAATAGGCGACATAATAAATAGGGATATACTGGGCACCTTTTGAGGAGTAATTTGTAGGTATGAATGTTTTATTATACCTTATATCATGTAGTTTTATACTGAGCAGAAAAAGACATTTAGCTGATTTGGTGAAAAAGTCAAAATGTTGTATATGTTTACTGACTGACCTGCAAGGAGGTCCCGGACTTCCCAGTCCTGAGGTCAAAGTTGTAGTCGTGCCAGGGGCAGAAGACCTGCAGGACCCCATCAGCCTCCTCGATGTCCCCCTCACATAGAGGACCGCCTGCGAGGCAGGAATTCATTCATCACATATACTTCCTCTAAAAACACATGACTTCTGCCTCTGGGAAATGGTACCGAGATGTTTGCGTTACAAGGCGTGTAGGCTAAATGATAAATGTGTCACATGGTCAGTACCAGCATTTTTCTTTTCGTAATGCAGGAAGGATTAAAACCAAAATCCTCCTATAACCAGTTAAATTACAATCTGTCACACCGATGTATTCACAGGACACATCATCCTCCGTATTCTGTTGAATACACCGTGATTACATTGGTCTTTTTTTTTTAATTTATGCATTATTGTGCGTTATTCTGCAGAGAGACAGAGAGACAGGGAAAGGGTTAATCTAAGCGGATGAGTTTCGGTACTGAGGCTTTCTCTCTTTTTTACCGGAATGTGCGCAGCGAGCATCCATCGCAAAAAACTCCCCTTTCACGTAGAAGAGGCAGACATCAGAGCCACGGCCGAGGGAGGAGTACATGAGACGGCAGCGCTTCGTGGAAAGCCCCGTGACCGGGCCTATGAGCCTCCATGAAACGCCTTCCGTGCTCCCCTCTTCATCTCCAGAGCCAGACGCCATGACGACCGGCGAAACGAACTGCTTTTCTAATTTACGTTACTAAAGGGCTCCTTCTGTCCTCCGGTGCAAATGAACTTGGCTGCTCGCTCTGTGAAAATAGTCCACATTAACCAGCAGGCCTGCTGGTACAACGCCGCGCGGGCTGAGCCGCCTCCATCCGCGCTGCAGCCTGGACACCGTCACGCCGAGGCACGCGGTGCGCTCGAGCACGGCTGCTCCTCACTGGGGCTGCATGAGGATGAATGTTTGTCACAGATAACAAAGGAGCAACACAGATATCTCTCATGACCCCTCAGATTTGTAATTTTGCCAGCGGTTTCTGCAGCTGTTCTGAAAATTATCCCCAAGCACATTAGCCAGAACAATGCAAACAATTTTCCTCCTAGATGCAAAAGCTTAATGTGGGGACTGCTGCCTCTTATAATATGTCGTTATGATTGTGAATGAACCCAGCAAACCCTTGATTAGGTTCAGCCTTTCATATAAACTCACTGTTTAATGTTCAAATAATGCCACTCAGCAGATTCCCTCCCTCTCGGCTTTCTTGGTGGCCCTCTTTAGTCTACCGAGAACACTGAATATAGTATGTAATGCAATATTGGACCTGTTCCCTTAGAGTGAGGTAAATGTGGAACATTACTTTTTATGTACTGTGCAAATAGTTCAAAATCATTTCTCAGTGATCAGTTATAAAGCCTGTTATTGTTCTTTCAGGGCAGACTCCATCCTGCATGTGTTCCAGACAGGTATTTGGCTGATTTCTTCAAGTTGAGCTTTCCACAGTGCCATTTATATTGCATTATTACAAATTGTTTGTGAACTCTGTCTCCTCCAGTGTTTTTAGTCGTTGAGTGTATGTTTCAACGGTGTTCCTCGCTGCTTTATCACATGAAACTTATTAGAAGCGCAAAACATAACCTCAGGGAGAGCCTATAGATCTTTACACAGGATGTTCAACTTCTGTCAGTCAGTATGAGACCTTTTACATGTATGGAAAAAATTGCTATCTGTTTATGCTTAAAAAAGATAAACGATTTATAGCCTAATTATTGTCAATGTATAAAACTGACCTTTCCGAGCAGTAAAATGAGCTTGTGTCACCTGAGATTTTGTCCAATTGGCAAACTGAAAAATACAGAAATACATAGATAATCATCTGTATTTCTTCAACTTTCATTCATGTTGTCTCCATGGCTTTATTGTGGCAGTACTAATGTTGCTGGCACTTCAGTCTACAAGTAATGTGAGTTACTGTCTAGACTGGAGTGATGCATAACAGAGGCCACTTGTTCTGTTTCCTGACTTTGAGAAACTGACTCATGTAAAGAAGCAGCATGAGCGCAGAGGAGAGCTGTAATGCTGTGAAAATGTGTCACAGGCAGGAAGAAAGAATGCTGCTGCGTCTTGTCAAAAGTAGGAGCAGGTAAACGTGAGGTGAAATCACGAAAAACAGAAGGAAAAGAGCCTGAAGAAACCAGAGATAAGTACCAGTTTTCTTTGAAATGATGACATGCTGACCAAAGCTACTAGCAAGATTATTATCATTTAACTTTTTAACAAACTTTATTCCAAACATAAGTGCACTGAACAGTAAACCCTTCTACCTATAAAGCTTGGCATACACCGTACGATTTTATAAATCTTGTTTATTCTGACGCCTATTGTATGAGTAAATCGTCTACATTGTAAAGCCAAAACTCACAATATATATGCTTACACCGTATAGTCTGATTGTCAAGCTGCGACCTGGCAGGAGCAGAATGTGATTTAGAAGAGGAAGAGGAACCAAAGAAGAAGTAGAAGAAGAGTAAAGATGCCTGTTTGTTAGCTATGCTAATAAGAAAGCAGAAACATGCTGCCTTCAAAATCTGTGCCATCCTCTGTGCCGAAACATAAAAAAAAGAGGCATCGGTGCATACGGACCCGCTGGCTAGGGAGACTTGGACAGTACATGGGACAGTATGGACTGTTCACTTCACGTAGGTGCAGTGACAAAAAAGGTGCTGATCTTGGGAAACTGACTTGGAGCTCTACTTAAACTGTGAGAGCCTGGGGACAGCTGACCAAAACTTCTGACATGTCAGAAATTTATCCGATCATCTGACCTTTGCTTCCCCCGTACGCTACACGACAAAGGATGGAAGACAAAGCTCAAAATCAGTCTGCCTCTAAAATCAGTTGTGCGTCTCAAAAGTTAGGTCAGAAAAGGGCTCAAACTGTTCAGTGTATGCCCAGCTTTAAATAGCAGAGCACCCTCTGCTGGACAAACTATATGATTACACAATTTTAAATCCATAGTCCAAGCTTTTTTTCTGGTCTTAAAGACTGGTTTAATATTGGCGCATATCAAAGCACAGATGCCGATACTGACCTAACTGCAATAGGCCAATATTGGCCGATAATCTCGACAAAGCGATGTGTCGGTCTGGGCCTTATTTTAACTTGTTCTTCAAACATCTCCACCTGCAACTTTGAACATTTGTGTATAGATGTGTTGAGACTTAAGTGTGAATGCTGACGCCTCAAAAGACTTCACATGCAAGCAGTATAGATCAAAATCTAAATGTTATTTACAAACATGTCATGTTATAGTAACACTGTCTTGCATTATAACACGGAATCTTACATAATCAAAATTTTTATGTTGTTGCAAAGATCTCCGATGGTTCCCATCATGCTTAGACACTTGAGTTAAGCCTCCATCATATTTCAGTATCATTTTGTACAACAGAGATATTTGGATTATATTGTGCTGATTACTCCAATACACTGAATGTCATATCAGTGCTTTGAGGAAATAAGAAACCACAGCAATGCATTTGTCATTCTGTTTCTACATTTTACATGAGGTTACATGAGGTTATCCCCACTGTTAAATGACAGTTGTTGAACCTGAAACAACACATGATGCAGGACTGAGTTAAATTCAACTACAGTTTAACAGCATGGGATTAATTTGGTGACCTGATCAGAACAGGTAGACTTGAATCATGCAGCATCTGCTCATACAGCAGGATTTAGAGGGAAATTCCCGTTTTTTGACACCTGGACCTTATTTATAGGAATAAATATGCTCATACACTCACCCAGACAATTTTGGTGCAGCTTGGAGTCCTTCGGACGCTATTTAGATCCATCCGATATCTTCGTATCCATA
>JAPZDX010000020.1:21650984-21664093 GCA_029783625.1 Naso annulatus | reverse complement strand
TTTGCTATTTACAAATGTAGTGCTATGACCTAAATTCTTATTTTCAGATAACTTGATTTCACTTAATTTTGACATTTCAGGTCCTACACAGTGTTACTAGGAGTTCACGATGTGCGGAACGCGAGTGAAATACAGCGTGTAAGTGTGGAAAAAGCATTTCCACATAAGGACTACAATGCCACTGATTTTAAAAATGACATAATGCTCCTTAAGGTAAGAGATAAAATGTATTGGGTGTGGACTTTTTTCGGGGGTCATATCCAGTTTTTGTTTCTAAAGTTACGTTATCATGTTGTCTGCAATGCTCTAATTAGTCAAGAGGAACACCAAAATGCTGAAGAGATTGATGTTCTATCATATCTATTAATTTATATTTATCTCTTTCTCTTCATCTAGTTGAAACCCAAGGCAAATTTCAGCAAAAACGTGAAACCAATTGCTCTCGCGAGCCAAAGTGATGGTGGTCTGCCAAAATCATGTACAATCGCCGGTTGGGGATCCACTGGAAGGAACAGTAAACGTAGGTCTCTTGTTCTCATGGAAGTCAATGTAGCACTTATTGAAGAAGAGCTGTGTGCTAAGAAAAACTCGTACTGCTCAAGGGGAAAGGCTAAACCGGGAAAGGTATGTACACGTGTTAAACAAAACACACACAAATAAATGCTGATCAACAATGATAATTCATTCACAGTTGAAGCGATCACTGCATGCTGTGTGTATACTTGCAGGGAGACTTTGGTGGTCCACTGGTCTGCATGAATGGAACGGCATACGGTGTGATGTCCTCTTGCTTCAAACCAGACTTTTGTGGCCCACGAATCTGTGCTTACGCTAAGATTTCTGACTACAGAGGCTGGATCACTTTGACTATGGAGCATCACGGGGCGCTACATGGAACAACTTAACGATCACATGATGTTTGCATTTCCTGTTTGTATAGCTGATAACTGAGACAGTCACACCGAAGAGTGAACTTGCTTGCTATAGACAAACTGTATTAGATACTGCATGTCATCCTATGCTTAAATAACAAAAGCATTCATGACACACATCGTTGCTTTTTGCATTTTCTCTAGACTCAATCATAGAACATACAATCCTCTTTGCTTTGTACCATCTAATAAAAAAGCCTCTCACCATGTTCTCTCAGTACTGTCTTTTTTTGTGTTCGAGCCAGAATAAAATCAACAAAAAAGACAACACTGCCCCCTTGTGATGAAAGTGTACTGATGCAGCACAGGAAGGTTTCCTGTTTGATTTTCAAGTCAGAGCGGAAAACTTTCCTCCCACTTTTAAGCCTTTAGTCTAAACAAGTTTCTGGCTATTGTTTAACAGACGTGCTAATATTGTTTCAGGTGGAGGAGAAATTGGGGGAATATAAATCAATTACTCCGTATACACAGAGTTTTCACAGAGACCCTTCTGCTTAACACCTCTGTAGGTTGCCACCTCATATTATACTTGTGAATCTATTACATCCATTTATGTTCACTGGTAACTTAAACTTGTTATAATGGACACAGTGTTGCAGTTAGAATGGATGTTTTATGTCTGTACCTACAGTATGAGATTCATTTGTAGCTACAGTGTGAAATTCCCTCTTTCGTGTGCATATATTTCTGCAAGTCTTGATTTAATGAAGCTAAGGTAATAGATTACATTCAGTGGCTCTGTTGGTAGACACTTTTAGTTAGAGGCATTAAATCATCTGTTTTGTTTTGGGTTTTTTTGACCAAAATATCTCACAAAATGTTGTTTTAAGTAGCATTGTATTTTAGGCATATTGACACCTACAAGTGGAGAAAAGCCTCTGAATTTTGTGACTGCATTAGCTTTGTTGTAGTGCCACCATCAGGCTGGTTTCACTTGTTACAGGATCTAATTATGAAACATGCATACAAGCAGTGTTTGTATGCAGCTGTATGTATTTTATATACTGCATTTACAAATACTAATGCTGAAAACCGCAGAAATTTTTTAAAAATTAAATTATATATAATTAATTCATTTATTCAAAACAGAAGGTAACCACTCTGACTTACTGTTGAGGCTAATTTACAATCAGATATACTTGTTGTTTTTCTAACGGCCACTGAATGCTGGATCTACTGCTTTTTCTTCCCAGCAATTTAGAGAAGGACAGAGGTCAGGACAAAAAGCTGACATACTGTATGTTTAATGACTGCAACATGTTGTTTAACTGACTTTAGCGCCCCCTGCTGTATTCATGTTTGATATTTGATTTTAAATCCATTTGTTGTGGTGATGTAGCCTTCACCCAGGTGCAGATTCAGCTTGAGCTAAACTTTTGCCTATTTTGTTCAAATGAGGCCCGTAGATGTTTAGAAAGTTTAGAAAGCTCTTTTTTTTTCATCGTTTTATTTGCATTTTGTTTTATGACTGAGATATTCTGTCTTTATGTAGATCACAGGCTACAAAACGAAGAATAAACAACTTTTAAAAAGTCAAACTTGACTGCTTTTCACATGTACTTTTTACATGTACTTCTACTTTGGATACTTAGGCCAAGTATATTTATATTCACTGTACTTTTGATATTTCAGTACAGTAAATACCAGCTACTTTAAGACTTTTACTTAAGTAATATTCTAATAAACGACTTTCATTTTTACCAAAGTCATTTTCCATAAAGACATTTTTTTAACTTTTGCTCAAATATCGCTTTTGGGTACTTTATACAAGACTGCTTCTCTGTTGCCACTCCAGTATAATGAGCTCATATATAGAGTGCAGACTACTATCCTGGCGCTAGATGTATGTAATTACAATATATCATTAGGTTAAAGAACTTTTAGTCTGAAGAGAGGACAGTTATCCTTGTCTTAACCTTGGTTTTAAGAAAAGTACACAAGCACAAATTAATCTATACCAAAAATAAGAATAGAAATATATTGGTCCCAAGAGAAATAGCATATTGCTCCTCATTGCAATAATAGTGTGGTGATGGTCCATTAGATAACAGAATAGACACTGGTATTTAAGTGCTCTTCAACTTAAAGAAAAATGTTTCATGACACAGCTGTGATAAAACTTTCTCCACATTTAAACAATTGGGATTATGTTGAAGGACAATACAAGCATGCTTCTGACTCGTAAAAGGGGCATTTTAGATCGTGTGAAACTAAATTAAAATTAAAACACTGCAATATCCTGTTCCTACTTTGTTTTATAATGAGAAGGTGGATACACTGAAGCGCATGCTGAACACTTAAAAATGAGGTTAAGTGCCTTTAGAGTTTACAGAAACAGTCTTAAAGCATGATAAGGACTTTTCATTTTTCAGCATAGGTGCACAATCAGTGGAAACACGACATAACAGTCCACTTTAGTTACATCACAGTGATACTCACCTGTTATACAGTAGCTTTGAAGTGGATCTCAGTATGATGCATGGCTCCTAAAAACAGGAGAAACAAGGAAAAGTAGTCAGTCAAACCTGAAAGCTGTACTGAAAGTATTACTTATGACAGCTTCCAGTGTTCTTCTTGAAAACGTCACGTTTTCCTCAAAAGCACCGTGTATCATCAGATGACTGACTGCTGAAATGGTTCTATCCCTGTATTTACCTTGTTATCCAAGAGTACTTCTGTATCCTCGTCTGAAGCTGGTTTATTTATATTGTTTCATGCCTTAATGTCTTTCTTGACCCCTTTCTATTCCTACTGAAGTCCATTTTTCTCATTTCACTGCGCTTTTTTCACCTACAGAAGAAGGGAGGCACAAAAAGGTGAAAAACCCTGCAAGGTTTTCTAAATTTTTCCTTAGCTATTTAGTGCATTCAATACGGTCCTAATAATTATATTCCTTGCATTTGATAAATAGCTGCAGCATACTATGCACATAGGCCTACACACTAAAGAAAGAGGTTATTACCAGCACTGCAAGGCTCCCACATGAATAACTTCCACAACATCTTTTTGGGAAAAGTGGTATATTTACGGTCATAGTTAATTTGATTGATAGGTTGAATGATAAGAATTGGCCTTCGGTCAATCACTATAAACAAATGGTCATTATTTGTGCAGATAAATGTAGCTCTTCTCATGTTTTGCATTATTTTTTACCCATTCACTTTTATGTAAGTTTGTCAACCAACTCAACTCATTGCTCTTCTGTTTTGTAGTATGGCAAACAGTCTGATTCCCACATTATTTTCATTTTTTTCTTACCAAAGTGTTTTGAAAGATAGCACAGAAATGTGTGCATTGTTTACATGACAAAGAAGTAAGTATTTTATTAACAAACAAACAAACAAACAAGCGAACAAAAAGTTGTTTTTTTAGCAGGTTCTGTGCAGTGCATTTTAATGCCTCTTAAATGGAGCTCATCACAATTTAAAATGTTCTTATGTGTTCATGTTGTTTCAGTGAAGGTGATTTTCGAATCTGTATTTTTTTTGCATGCTTTTTAATTGTATTACATGTATCTCAACATGAAACGCTATTGTTTTGACAACCATATTTACATTTCTGAAACTGTCAAAAAGTGAAAAGTAATAACCCTTACAAGTAATAACAGGGCTGTTACCAGACGGTCAAAAGCAACTGTATTAGTGAGCCTACTTATGGCGGATTAGCCACCAGCCACAAACTCTTAGGCTGCAACATTTAGCCTAATGTTATTTTAACCCTTCACTGTGTGGCTAACAGCTATGCTAACACTCCTCTGTCACTGAAATGTAGCTTAGATGTTTGCTGATTGATGAGGAAGTGGAAGTTATGTTTAGCTTAGTTAACTTGGCACTCCATTATGCTAATCAACATTCATGTGCTTTTAGCAACTAAGAGCTAACTGCTAAGCATGATTTTCAATACTGCCTGAGAGAAAATTTAATGTTTAATGTTATTTTAATGTCCAGTGTTGGTCCTGACACTAACATTTATTTCAGCTGATAAACATACCTTAGCCTTGATAACATTATGTTATAGCTAACCAAAATTAGAAAAACAATCTGGCTAACATTACTTGAGCATTTAAAAGGAAAGCTAATTTGAGTATTACAGCAATGCTCTTAACAAGCTAATACTGCACTGTGGACAGTTAGCAACAAATGCTCGATAGAATTTATCTCCACCTGGATCAATTAAACAATACTAACCACAGTAAGGAACAAATAGGCTGCTATTTTGGCTAGCTGCTTTTTTAAGTTAGCTTTCAGTATTTTTTTTTTCAGTGTTTTAAACAATTATAATGATGAATAAATAAATACATAATTTTAAGTCTCTTCCAGTGTATTCAAGGCCCTGGAAAAATGGGTGACTGCATTACAAGACACTTGAACAAAGTGATGTCATCCTACCCAAATCCACTAGGTGGCTGCATTAATCTTGACAAACTCCCATAGGGGATCCATGTCTGTTGCACGCATTTTGTTGCATAGTCTGGTAAACATTAAGGTTGAGGTATATCCCACACATTGCCTGTTTAGTGATGCATGGCCAGACGCAGCAAAGATTTTTATTATCAATGTAGGTTAGAATGAAATTTGGCAGAACAATTTGTAAATGCATGAGATAGAATGACAGACAAGTTACAATCATTAGTCTCAAAGGCAGAGAGGTTAAAGCCTCTGCAAGACAGGTGCAAGAAAGAGTAGGGAGAAAATGAATGGTAATTACAATTGCAGAAATACAATCGTGCTCGCTTAATAATAGCCTACTTAACAAGCTGTTTTAAAACTGTGATCCTGGCCCGTCTCTTAACCAAACACGTTTGGTGTAGGCAATTGAGATTAGAAAGTTAAGGCCACAGTCAGGTTAAAAATAGAAGTACATACTGCTGCAGTAAGCACTCTAACTTCTGAACTACCCTCTTTCTACCTCAGCACCTCCTACACACAAGTGCATCTCATGGCTTCCTGTGCAACACCACATTTTTCCATTGTGGTAGACTCAAACTTTACTGCCAGATTTAGTCAGGTGAGAACCTGCAAAATAGGCCTAACGAGATATTTAAGGAGAATATAGGCCTATATATATATATGTAACTGTGTTTATGCAAAGTACCAGAAAATAGAGCATTCTTTTTTTATTTGGTGCACACCTGCTAATTTAATGTTGATTTCCTATCGAGCGAGACGAGTAGAAAACTAGTCAACCAAAAAAGCAATTAGGCTTTTTTAAAGCTATTTTTGCAGTGTCATTTAGGTACTTTTAATTGATATGACAGAAGGGGGCACTCTAAGCAAACCTATTTCAGGAATCCTCATGCAAGTTGGAGTCTGGACCAGTACCTCCTCTGAGAGGTTCATTGACTGCAGCCTACAAGTGCTGTGTCCTGCTCTTGACTCTCTGTTTGATGTTGATTGCTATTCTGGAGCCGCATCTGTGCAGAGGCTCAGAGATTTGGTGCCTTGGTGCTCGAAGGTTGCAGCTTTGTTTATCTCAGATTATTAAGCTTATTTATTTCACAGCATAAACACAAACCAATGCACATTTTAAAACCAACAAATATCCAGAGATAACATTTACATCCACTTGAGATAAATGTGTGAGTGGCTGGTTTTTCCTCATTCTATGCAACATCAGTATGATGATTCAAAAAGCTGCCTGTGTGTCTTTAAGAAGCTAGATCACATTGTTATTCCGGGTTTGTCTACAGGCCGACTGTGGAGGTGGACAGATAGTGGTTCTGAGGGTGGTGTGTGGGGGAGAGAGAAGGTGTGGGCGGGGGCGTGTGTAGGAGTCTCCTAATATGAGTCTCCAGGGACATGTATGGATAAGAAAGAGACGAAGAGAGAGAAAGAGAGAGCGAGAGATGCTGCGGTGTGGATAAGATGTCCTTTGGATGCATCCCATGTTTTCCAGAGATTGATCCTGTGCTCCCCTCTTCTCCAGAATGGTGTAGCAGGCTGAACACTCAAGACTAAGCCGCCCATTAACGAGCCAATAATTTGTGTCATTATGTGAAGACTGCAGCTGGTGCCACTGATGCACTGCTTCTCACATGTCAGGTCTGAAGACTGAGAGGAGTCTTATAGCGCTTGCTCATTACAAAGCCAGCCTCTCATCCATGCTTCCATCCTTTGTCTTGGAAGCATGCGTGGCAGAAAAGGCTCGCCCTGGATAGCTTATTTATTTCCTCCCTGGCACCCTTTTTTTGAAACACAGCATGCTCAATATAAAATCAATGCATTAAGTGTTCTCGAGTATGCAGAGTGACGCGCTGCCATTCCCACTCTTTGCCTTTAGCTGTGATTACAGCTAATTTGAATGATTGAAATGCTTCCATAGTGGAGCTGGAGTGAGTGAAGTGACGGGCTCACACAGATGAAGGGGGAGGAGGCGAGAAAGGCTTGGCTCTACTCCAGGTGGAGGAGGTGAGTCATTCCCCACACAGATAGACAGTCTATCAGTGTATGTGTGTGTATGTGTGTTTATGCTTCCTAAATTGTTGCTGAGAGAATAAAAATTGTGCTGTGAGCAACAGCGTGATGAGGAATGAATACCACTGTATACATTGTACATCTCTATGTGTTTGCACAGTGGGTATTTCTGGATAATCTGTGTATTCTGCACATGAGGAGTGACTGTATCTCCGGTCTTTAGGCCAGCTGACTCCAATTCCCAAGGTGGGTGTATGAGTCACGTGGCTCAGAATCAAACAAAATAAGGGCAAACAGGAATTTCAGTAGACAGAAAGAAATATTTGATGTTCTGTTGTTGTTCTGTTCAGCTGTTCTATGCTTGTGATACATCTTACATCTGTACTTATTTATTTATTTTTTGACCTATATTATTTTAAAAGGAGGACTGGTCAAAACAGCAGCACACACAGTCTAAGACATGCATTCATGTTGTAAATTTGCATGTTTTTATCATATCACTTCTGTGTGCAAAGCTCTGCTTATCCCTTGTTTGTTTGTTGATGTTGCAACTGCATCGCTGCTTTATTTTTTTGGCCACCTGACTTTCCCCACCTAAGGTGGGCGTCAGATTCATGTGGTCTCTGCATCAAGCTAAATGAGGGCAGACAGAAGTTTCAGTAGCAGGTCCTGCTCACGTTCTCCTTATCTGGAAATGAGATCACTCAGCTAGACATTGCGTGCATCATATTTTTAATTGCTATTTCATAGATAGACAGAAAGATGGATAGATAGATGGCTTTATTTAATCAGGGAACATCAGTTGAGAGCAACACTCTTATTTACAGTGGTGCCCTGCATATACATAATAAAGTTTAACACTAAAAATATAGGAAAATATTGAATACACAGTATCATATCCCAAGGATGGCCTCATTGGGTTTTGACCTCTTTCTTACGAGAGTTGTAGAGAAAGCAGCAGACTATTAGGATTATCTGGAGCGTGCAAACATATTGAAACGCGAACACACACACGTCCGCACACACACACAGCCGCCCACGGTAAATGTTTTGCAGCATGCAAGTTTTTTCATTGTTCCATTTGCTTTGGAAACACATGTTTGTTTCTCAGAAGATAGTGCAGACACCGGTCTCACTATAGTCATAAGGTATTTGTGGATGACTACGAGCAAGTTGTTGGTTACTTGTCATCCATCAAGGGAGGGGTGTGTACAAAGAGGACATTCTGTTCTAGACAAAGCAAGTAAGCAGTCATACAACTCTGCTGCCTTCTTCCACCCCCGCCTGCCCGTGCACCCCAGCCCACTAGCCTGTCATCCTAATAACTCTGCCAGGCTCTGTCTGTCTGTCTGTCTGTCTGTCTGTCTGTCTATCTATCTATCTATCTATCTATCTCCTCCACCAACGCCATTGAGGAAGCACAAATAAAAAGTTGTTGTCATGGAAACCTGCCTTGCCTTTCCTCTTCTCCCCTCATCACCCCCTCAGCACATTCAAACTTGAAGACACCCATGCGCGCGCACAGACACATGTACACACGAATTATCTTGCATCGAGTCAACAAACACTCGAGCGACACAGACGACTTTGAGAGGCAACGCTGGAAAAAAAAAAGACGTCCAACTTTATGAGGACGGACTGAGTGAAAATGCAGAGAGGCAAGAAATTCTATAAAGGGCAAAAATGCTGCAACTGAGCCTGATCACACAGAATTCAGAATATGTTGCAAATCAAGAAATCACTTTTGGCATTTTCTGAGCAGTAACCATGAAACAAAACGACAATGTGCAAATGATAAAAATCAGGGGAACTTTTTCAAATCAAATGAATTCCCATCAATATAAAAGATGACTTTTGCCTGTTTATTCTGTTCGTTGTTGTCGTTGCTGTCATGCCAGAAACTAGGGACATGATTAATGCCATTGCACAGTAAAAGGGCAAGAGAAAAAGGCAGCCAGATTCTGACATTTTCACATCTTTTTTCTTTCTTTATTGGAATATATATTCCGGTCACATAACAGATTAGCAATATAGCGTTGCTGTTTCTTCAAGATTAACATCTCCGAATGCACATTGCTCAGATGTTGTTTTTTTGATACAAGCTCCTAACTGGTTCCTCAATAGGAGGAATGGCTCTCCTTTGTTGGATTGCCCAGTTAAGTGCAGTTCTCAGATGGAGGATTAATTCATCGACGGCTCCTGCTGAAGCTTCTGCTGTTGTTGCTCTTACGTTGGTCCCTGTGGTGACAGCGTGGTCCTGAGAAAGACGGCTTTGCTTGCCATCCCCTAGGAAAGCAAGCACTATCGCATTAACACACACATGCACAGAAACAGTGAGGCAGGTTGCCGTGGGTGTGTCCCCAGCTGCTCGCAGGGCTGACGCACTTCCACTACGCCCCCCTGTGCGTGCACTCAGGGGGAGGGCACGTGTCCCACAGGTCTCCATTCATTCAAGGTGAGACGCAGATGACATGACAAGTAGCTACCATGACAACGGTTGGTTGGGTAAAGCCATGCGGCATGAGCCTACATGTTGGCTGAAAATGAAATCGCCCCTCCTTTCTTCTTCTCTCCCTCTTGCACTGAAACAACAGAAGACAGGCTAACTGTCATAGTGTTCAAGTGTATCTGTTTAATCCTCGACCATCACACGTGGTGTTCATGAATCTTTTGTTGGGTTGTGCAGGCCTGTGTTGATTTGTAATCTACATATTCTAGTCAGGTACTATCAGTCAATATGTAATCAATGCACTGGAGGTAATTGTTCTGGTGCCGATTGCTTCTTGAAGCTCTTTTACCTGAAATGTGGCTTCTCCCCCACTATCCGGCAGTTGAGAGGGGGTGGGCTCAGTGCGTTGTTGCTTTCAGGATCAGCCACAGTCTAATTCAAGCGTTCGCTTGCCAGGGAGTGATGAGCCTGCACTTCCCAACTCTGTCCTGAAGTGATCCATTGAGCATGATTGGCATGTGGGGAAGGAGAATAAGCCAAAAGAAAACAGAAGAACAAAGTGTTTGTCAAATTACTCTATCATCCCTCAAACAGCTAATGTATTTGATATGATAATTATGTTTATTTATTTTCCAGCTACTTGTTACACTAATTAGACTTTAACAAGCTTATTAGACGGAGGTCTGCAAGGGAGAGACACTTTGTTGTCATGTTTATATTGTTAGATGATTTTGCTTTTTTGTAATAAAAACCAGTGATAGAGTCAGATGTGCTTATACCCACATATTTATCTATTTATAGTCAGTATTTTAATCAGTATGGTTGATCTTAATCATATTAGCTGACTTGACTCCCTTTACTCCTGGAATGACTAAATCTAAATCTATTAAGGAGTGTTTATAAACTCTTATCTGGAAATCATTGTGCTCCTTTATTCCAGTTCATTCACCCAGCTCTAAATATTGTATTCAGACAGACTGCATCCGCAACAGGCTGTAGATAAGAAGATACATAGCTGGTGACATTTAAAAGGACTCACTACCCCCTCATCTGCCTGTCCATTGTCAGCATCCTCCGTGGCCTATAATGAGAATGTGCACGCCCAGGCCATTATAAATAGTCCATGTCCTGGTTAAATGCAACACCTCTCTTTGGGTGCTATTTGGGCTTCATGATTCACTGTGATTCATGCCAGTGTGTGTTCTCTCTGTTCTCACAGATGAGTTGGATGACCGGGGGGAGGAGATAAGGACTGCAACATGGATCATGGCTGTGTGTGTGTGTATGTGTGTGCATGTGTGTGTGTAGGCTGTGCCACATGGTTAAGTGGTAAATTGAACAAAGAGAGAAAGAGATGGAGAGATTGAAAGTGCCCAGCTGAAGTGCTAAATTTGTCAGCCCACTTTTAAGCCCACTTTCGGGGAAATAAGGCCTGCTTGAAGGAGGGAGGCAAAAATAGCAGACAGACATGAACAAAAATTTTCTTCACAATGAACTACAGCGGTACATGTGTAATGTGCATGGCTGTGAGTGCGTGTGTGTGTCGCTCACGTGCCTGTTTCTGTGCAGAGGCTGGTGCAGCTACTTAAAGAATGGGGAATCTTGTTATCACGCTGCTGGTATTTTCCTACTGTGCATGCATAATGTACATCACCTCCTCATTGGCCGTGATAGACATCCTGATTGAGTGATGGACACCTATTTAATTGCACCCTGCTGTCTGTTGTCTATGCACCGGCAAGGTAGGAGGGTGAAGCAAGAGCTAATGGACTAATATGAAAGCCAGCCATGAGGACACATACTGTACTGAACACTTTGTGCAACCTAATATGCTGCCTGCTTGTTTAGCTGCTAATTATTTACACTGATAGCACTTGTCATCAGCTGCTGGGTCTGCATGCATGTTTGTGCATGTATGTGTGTGTCCGTCTGTGATTTCTAGTGCACATCAGCTCCCAGTGGCCATGTGGGTGTGTGGTGGGTAGCTCAGAGTTACATTAATAGCCAAAGGGCAGGCAGGCAAGCAAGCAGGGAGGGAGGACATAGACAGGAAGGGGAAATACAGTTTGCTGGTCGCCCACCACTTCCTGTGTGTCTCCTACACTCACAGCCCACGGACCAGAGCTGCTTCCAAAACCAGTTTGTTTGCTTGCAGCGCGACAGAGATAAGACAGAAGCAAAGGTAAACACAGTAACAAAAGGGTGAGGAACGGCACTGACAAAGCAGTGATAGGTTTGTCACCATAGAAAGGTTATGCAAACCTCCAGAGATGACTTGCCAATGCTGCCCTACCTTCTCTGTTATTTTTTTTGACTTGCCAAGTGTATGAAGTGAGGCAATGGAGCGTTACATGACAAAACAACAGCCCATAGCAGATCTCTCTTAGTCATCGTCTTATCGCCACAGGATCAAAGTCCAATATTAACATTCACGGTGAAGATTCCAACAAAACTTCAACCTTGTTTTACTGTCAAGCTGAGAGTCAAGTCAGCAAAGCTGACACACATTATTTAGAGATAACAAGGAGGATTGCAGGATCAAGACATGTCCAGCAGAGGTCCTTCTCTCATTAAGTGTTGTCAGTCTTAAAGTGGGGAACAGCAGTGAATAGGTGAAGGTAAACCAGAACAATTCAGGGAATGTGTTTAAGCAACAATATAACAAGAAGCGGATGGTAACATGATCACAGCACACAAAGTTTCATCTAAGACTTTTAAGAATGACTATTCAGGCCACATTTTGGATCTTTCACCCCTCTCAAGGGGCTCTATAGCACCACACAGTCACCCGCCTCTGTTGACAGTTTGAGTTGGCTGATCTGAAGCACTTGGTTTGCACACATACTGTGCTCTGGTAAGAGGCAACCCCCCCTGCCCTTCTGGGATCCCACATCCCCATTGAACTTTCCACCCACTCACCAAGGAATGCGCAGAGAGGGAGGGGAAGAGGGGGCTGTAAGAGGCAGAGATGGGGGATGTAAAGAGAGGGGAGGGGAGGGACATGGGGGGGCGAGTGAAGAAAGAAGCAAGAGGATGAGGAAACACTGAGAACAATACATTTTTTAAAAGTACAGTGATAACAAATTGCCCCCATGATAATACTCTGAGTCTGCTCATCAAGCTGTTTGTGTGGTAATGAGATAATATGAGAACAGGGACAGGAATGCAACGACAAAGCTGGTGATGACACATCATGCGGGTCCATGATAAAGAGGAGGCCGTGCGAGGGGGAACTGCATGGTCGAGGGTTTTTCCGCTCAGTCCTCTACTAAACAGGTGAAGACCGACATGGACGAGAAAGGGCATGGGAACAAG
>JAPZDX010000020.1:21422685-21443293 GCA_029783625.1 Naso annulatus | reverse complement strand
CCTGCCTGATCGCGGCGAATTGATTAAAAAAGAACATCAAGACAATGTCAAAAGTTAACTCTCTCCCTTAGGATGCTGTTCTCTGCTTTTCAGTTTGTCTCCTGGAACTCAGAACTTAGCACATAGATTATTTTATTTTATTTCTTTAAAATGGCTTTTTAATTATATGATTTTACTGTCAAACATTGGTGTGGAGAAACTTAAAGGATGACAAAAATCTTTATATTTCTCTATATTTTACTAATACTTTTGCAAGGAGTGGGAATAAAATCCCATAACACTTCTGATAAAGTTCAAAAAGTTTTTTTTCTCGATTGTCAGAGGTGTTCATCACATAGAAAGTTTGCAGTGTTGTTGATTATTGATCTTACAAAGTGTCATTCAAAGAGTCTCCTTTTTCTAGCTCGTCAAATATCACCATGAGTCATGACTTCTGAGACCTTCTTCTTTGCCACATTACATCTTTTTACAGCGTCTGCGACAACTGCCCAAGCAATCCAGACCGACTGGTAAGTAATGGCTGTCTGCCTACAGTAAGTGAGTCATATCAAGTAGAATAGCAATTGGCTTTAAATGAGGTCTGGCAAACACTTTGTAGCTGTCATTGCAACTTGCAGTAAGGCAACTTGAAAAGGTAAAGATGGTTCTGGCACATCAGTCACAATCACAACAGACGGTACATAGACTAGTATGGCTGTGATGAAGCCGTCATCAGGAAACGGCCGGAATTCACCATTTTTAATGCAAAACTAGTTTTACAAAGAATTTTCATGTTTTTGTTTTTCATTACATTTTGCATTGGATCATTTGTTAAGACAAGAAAATTACAGAGAGAATAACAGAGCAACAAATCAGACTTCGAGTTAGAGCTGAGGTAGGCAACGTCTGGAAATCAAGCTAGCTGTAGCGTGAGACGCTAAGGAAGCAAATCCGCTACACCCTCCCCTCCCTGTTTTTGCTCAACCTTGCGTTTTACTTTGTTGTTGCTCTCTTTTTTAAGGCCAGTTAATACCAAAGATTCACAATGAGAGGAAACAGTTGCAGGGAAAGTTACATCTCAGCTGGACCCAAGTCGGCTGACAGTGTCGCCTCCAACTCAGTTTGCAAAGTGGCCAGAGGCCAGTTTTGGAACGTAAGGCATGTAACTTGTTTCAACAGCCAGTCAGCTCATAGTGACATCACCTGTCGCTGAGAGGTGTAGAGGAGAACAACCAATACAAGCACATGCTTTCTGAAATGACCTGTGATTGGCAAAAAGGGCCTGTCACAGTTGTCATTTTCTTAAGTCAGAATACAGAGTCAAGGAGAGGTGCCAAAGTCTAGTGTTCTTTCAGGCCCCCTGAATTTACAAAATGCTAAAAGGTTATTATGGAATTTTTGTGCAATGACACCAAAGATAAACTGCTTACCCCAGCTTTAAGTTGCAACATTCGTAAAGTGACAGGCTCTCTAAAGCAAAATATAAAGGAATAAATTTCTTAAAAAACACAACAAAAAACTTAATGATGATTGTCCTTAAAGTTGCAGTTGGTAAGTTCTGCTATGGAGCTAGCAAGCTAATGTTAGCAGTAGCATGAGACTCTTTGTGAAGCAACTCCGCTGCAGCCATTTGCCCCTGGCTTCCGTTTTATTTGTTTGTTGTCGCTCTCTCTTTAAGTCCAGTTTAAAGGAAGATGAAGCGGTTGCAAGGAAAGTCTCAGCGGAGTAAACTGGACCGTCTCACATCGAGCTTGAGCAGACCAACAGTGTTGCGTAAGGCACGAACAGCTAATCAGCTTGTACCGACATCACTTGTTGTTAAGAAGCGCAGTGCGGACCGGCCAGTCAAGACGGACAGTACAGAGAGCGTCACTGACTGGACAAATAGAATGGAGGCGATAGGATTTTCACCAATCCTGAATAAAAAGGGATGAGAAAACACAGAGATCTTGCAGTTCTCTCAGACCACGTCACTCACTAATAGCTGCTAATGGGTATTATGAACTTTTAAAAAAAAAATAGAACACAAAAAAGTTATTGATGTTTACCCCAAAGTTACACACTGCAGCTTTTATGTTCAAGTGCTCTTGCTTCTTACAGGAATTACTAAAAGAGATCCATTGAGGCATTTTGAATTGAGCACTTATGTAATTCGCAGTGCTGGTGTAATAAAGATACAGAGGCAGTTATTGATACACGGTAATCAAGTTACCAACTGAGGGACTGAATACACAGGAAACATTTTTTCACTTTTTCCTGCATCCTCTGCAATCCATCAGCATTACTGCCATGATACAAGTCCATCACCACATAACACAGTTAAGGAAATTACCAGTAAACACACTGCAAGGGGCGCACTGGAACTATTGACCGAAGCAATCTCAGTTCCAGTCATCAGCCATAAAGAGCCAAACTGGATACTTTCATCACTAAACACAACAATAATTTGATAAAGACTTTATTTGTTGTCTAATTTGTCGGATATATGGATGTTAATAGAAGCATCAGCATCTCTGGATGGTAACCGTTAGCTGAATTGGAACTCACAACTTTAGATAAACTTTCACCTGAGAAATCATTCCAAAAAAATATATTTTTTATTATAGATCTGTCTGGAGACACCAGGGTCATGACTGTCTGTTATGCAAGTTCTATAAAAACACTTCACAGGTCTTCATGAATGCAGGAGCAGGAGGCATCTGTAGAGGAGATGAACACCAAGGGTTATTCCAGCCCACTGAGAGAGAGCAGAGAGCCAGAGCAGCGCACGGACACAGTTAAATGACAGCCACTCTGACACCGAGGGAGACCCTCAGTCACGACCACGGCGGCACCCTGCTATGGTTACAAAACGAGAGGGAGGAAGGAGAGTGGAAACGATAACACAGGGGCGGAGGGGGGAGGGCTGTTTGTACGAGCAGCGCGTGTGCTGACATTAACCTTCCCCATTAATGAACTGCTGGAGGGACTTCACATGGGCAACGCTAAACACAGGAAGGAGGCAGGGAAGAGAAGAAGATGGTGAGATGGAAGATGAGGAGGAAGGAAGTTGTGCGTGGAGGGACAGAGGGGGGGATTCTATCCGGCCTTGTCACTTTTCCTGCCCTCATAGCCGGTTCAATCAGTAACACACATTAGGAGTAAATTGAGTGGATAGATGATGCAGCTGCTTTCAGCCGGTCTGGGGCAGACAGAGCAATTACCACTGCTGAGCTCTGTTTAGCTTTGTGACGTACACAAGCAACACGGAGACTTACGCCGGGGCACTGAGTGGATTGTAATGGAGTAGGAGTTTTTTTTTTTTTTCTTCTGAATTGGTTTGATATTTGTAATAGCAATAAAACAAAGATACATTATAGACTTGATATCCTCTATCAGACAAGAGCGCATGTTCTTCCACCTGTAAAATGAAGAATTTAGTTTACAAAGCAACAGAATAATGTAACTGAAGGGGAATTAATTGGTATCTTTTAAGCCATTAAGAAAATTGAGAGACCCCCATTGTTTTCAAGAACTTTTAAAATTCTGTTTTAGTTGTTTTGGCTGAGCAACCATGTACGGCACTTTCGTCAATTGTGGTTGTTTTTAATTGTGCTGTATAAATACATTTGACATGGACATTGACAAGAAATACACGGCCAAACGAGAGAAGATAGTGTCTAATATGTCCATAACCAACCTGTTGGTGTGACTGCAACAACAGCAAAAACAATAACAGGTGACTTATCACCAAGGTGTAATTATGGTCATGATGTAACCGCTTCATCTCTTCATCAAAACGTCAACTCTCATTCTCAGGGCAGGTGCTGCAACTGACATCACTCTTGTGTGTAGAAGATGACAGATGTATCTGGAAGACAACAAGTAGGCTACAAATTAAACTCAGGGCTGCTGTGATGTCCAAAATCAAAGACTGATGACCTTTTTGTAAGTGAGGACCGGTGACTGAAGAAACCACTGGCTGAGGACAAGATGCAAGATTGTGAGACAGGTGATGGGCGCCCTCTTCTGGTCATTTATGTTAAATGCAATTGCAACTAACTGATACACTGAGTGGACTCCCAGTAATGCAGTGTGCCTCAGCACGACTGTAATTATGATATGAGTAGATTGAGTCACGGTGGCAACTTGTAAGTTAATATCCTCAAGAGGTAAAATAATAATATTGCTCTCATAAAGAAGAGCATTACATTAAACTTTTGCATTACTGCTTTTACTAGGACAAGCTCTCAGGAACAGGTTAGGTCAGCATTTTAAGGAAAAATGTCAAATTTTTTGACACAAAAATAGATTTTAACAATTTTGCAAACATATATCAAAAGAACTTAAGTGGCTTTTCCTAAACACATCCGCTTAAAGTAAATTAATTCAGTAATATAACGTTGTAACGCTAGTTGATGTTATTCTCCAATTAGTTAACTAACGTACTTAGCTTATGTGACAGTTTTAGCATGTTTTAGCTAGCTATCCAGCTAACCTACAACGTTTATTCCGCGACGCCGCTAATACTGTTTACGCTGTAATATCTGTTTAAGTTTATTAAACATGTAGTATTGAAGTAACTGTAAAGTCAGTGCAAAATTATCGTCAACAAATGCAACAAATTTTTCTCTCTCTTCACTGGACTAAACTGACGTTAGCTAACTTGGAGGCGCTAGTTAGTTAACCTAGCTAACATGACTAACTTTACTACAGAGCGTATGAACGTTAATTTCTAAGCCAGCTGGTTTAATTGTTTTAAAAGCTTTTGATAGTTGCTGAAATGTGTCGGTGTGGTTACAAATTACCTATTGCATTTAATTTTGTTTTCATTTTTGTTTTAAATATGTCATGTTCCTCATACTCAAATGTAGTAACACAGGCTTTGTTTTAACCTAAGTTATAAGGTTATGAGAACAAGTCAACCCCATGGTAAAAAGATATTCGTACTTCTGCCACTAGATGGCAGTGCTGTTTTTGAATTTTCTGTCTTATTGACATGCAAATGTAAAGTATAACAGACTGGTATACTGTATAACGGAGATCCACACCTGCCCTTCAGAGATCCACTCTGTCTATTTCACATTACACAAAGACCACCATGGGCTTATTCAATTTCATGCTACCCCAAAGAGCCCTGCCACTTGAAAGAGACCAATATTTCTCCAAGATGGGACACAGTAAGTTGCGCCTTAATAAAGATCATACATTAGCGGGTGCTCCAAAGTCCCCAACATGCTGCATTCATTTGTATGGCTCGGCAGTGATGATCCAAACCATATGAGGAGCTGAGTAAATCTGCAGAGACCCAGTGAAGAGGCAGGCCACCCACAGCCTTCGCTCACTGTTCTCTTTCCTCCCCTCCTAGGTCAGGCAGCATTCCTTTGGTGCCTTGGGGGATCTCCACTGCAGAAGGCAACATCATTCACAAAGACTCGGATACTACAGCATATGCTACCTTCATTTTGCCCCGACGATCAAAAGGGAACATAAAGAAACGGTGACAGACGAGCAGACTCACATTACTTTGGCATTAGTTGCATACTTCTCAGTGTCAGAGGTGAATGAGTGCAGGAAAAGACGAGAGCAGTGCAGATGTTCTGATCAAACATGATAATGCAGATTAGCCTGTAGTCACCTCCAGTGAGGTTTTTGAAGATTCGATGGTGTTAAACAAACACGTCTGGCTCTCTGGTAGACAGGTACTGTATATGTATCCACAGTATTTTAGTGTTGTCAGTCTGTGGCTGTCTGCGCTTGACAAAAAATGAGGGGGTGACATGAATGTTCTTGATAAGCTCCAACGTAGTCCTGTTTATTGAACTTGATGTATTGCTCAAGGGCAGACCACCTCCACTCCCACTCTTCCCTTCTTTTAGTATTATTCTAGCCGCAGCTGCAGAGTGAAATACCAGCATTCATTGATAAATGCAGACAGTCAACACAATGAGTTATGACACCTTCCCGAGAGGTGAATGACTTAATTTTGCTGTTGTTGTTGTGTATATTTTTAGGCACTTGATAGTAGTTTGGTGTAGCAAAATACGGCTAGAAACTTTTATTTTAACCTCAGTAGTTACTGTTTCCACTTTTCGGCTGTGGTCCTGCGTTTAAAGTACAAAGAAGGATCATTTAGAGTCAGTGCTGGGTCCCATTGCAGAAAAAGATTATTTTTGAGCACAGCAATGGGAAATAATGATGGATTTTCTATAGGCTACTTTTCCCTCCAAAACCACATGTAGCAACTTATAGGAAGAAAACTACCATAATTGAACAGCGTTTGTGAGAAAAATGAGTACGTCTGTGCTGTGCCACATTTAAAAGAGATGACACAAGACAAACCAAACATTCAGGACCCAGTGACTTAAACTGCTTCTAAGAAGGTTTGATTCAGACGTTGTTATGCAATAAAGTAGTTTTCTAAATACTTGAACAGTTTATTCAATCAGCCTATTCAATAAACTGCATGAAATAAAACATAATTTAAAGCTTAATAGTGGAAAAGCTCATTTAAAACCCATTCTAAATCTTTTCCAGGTATTAATTAGCCTTTAATTAGTCTAATATGGTGTGAAATTTTTTGTGAGGTCATATAAGTGCCCAGCGTCTGGCGCTGGAGGGCATGGATCATTTCCCGACTCTGGAAATTGAGTCAGAGTCAAACTGGGTCCTGCCCTGGCTTATTACTGGCTGAGAGGATCGCCCATCCCAGCAGCATAATTCCATCTGGGCTAAATATTTATACAGAGGGGGAACGACATCACTTATCCACAACACATCCATTCACATAAGGGAGAGCTACTTTCAGAGTGGAGACAGAGTGATCTGCTCATTTTGGAACATCACTTCTTCTGGCTGACTTTTGCGTAGACGTGCTTGCAGAAAAAGGGTCTTGTGCGAGAGAACACAATGAGCTTTTTCATTTATGTCTTTGGAGTGACTCTCACTTTGTGTCAGATTGGGAGGAATCCTGCGAGTGGTGAGTGGACTTCTTTGTTTCTGTTCTTTTGTTTTTTCATAGTATTTTGAAAAAGTAACAGCATGTTTTAAGATAACTGATTAAATGAGTCCTCTTGCAGTTATGGCCATGAGTTGTATTTTTTCAGAAGAAAGATGAGTTATCTTCTCTTTGTTTGGATATATTTGTAAAAAATATAGGTATACAAAAAATAGATGTGAAAACATCTCAGCAGATGTAGATAGATAGATAGATAGCTAGATAGATAGATAGAATTAACCTGTGCTCTATCGGAAGACTTTATAATGGAAAAAAAGCAATCCTACACATTTGTAATCACCCAGTTTTTAAATGGACACTAACTAGAGGATGTCTAACTGAGAGTACCTCATATTGCTCTGATACACTTTTTATCCATTTATATATTATTTTATATACTTTTGAGTGAATTAACTTGTTTGATATGTATGTTTAGATATCCTGTAATATGTTTTTATTTCTAGCTGGGATGTGCTGGCTGCAGCAGAGTCAAGACCAAAGGTGCGACATGGTGCTGATGAGAGGGGTGACCAGAGAGGAGTGCTGTGCTGGGGGCCGCCTGGACACAGCGTGGTCCAACACCAGCCTGCCCATGAATGAGGTCAGCCTGCTGGGCTTCCTGGGAATTGTTTCCTGTAAACCATGCAAAGGTAAACAAAAACAAACCATTAAAAGAGAACAGATTAGTTGAATCTACCAAGTAGAAGGAATCTGTTCTTCCTGTATTGTTTATGTTTATCACAGCAGGGAATAGTATCAGCCTTTGCATGCAAACGGAAAAGTTAAAAGCTGTACTAAACTGCTTTAAACCCACACTGAATATTATTTTCAATTAACATTATGTTTCCGTGGACTCAGGCTTCTGTAGTTTCAAGGTAAGTATAGGGTTTACTCACTGCTGAGATATCATCTGCAGAAGAGAACAGAAGAGTTGTGTTTTAAATATCAAGAGAAAAAAAATGGCTTTTCTGTTACACAAAATAACTCCCTGTGGGGAGTTAGTGAAAGTTAATTGAAACCACGTCATTTGTGATTCAAGATATTTACACAATGAGTTCCCGGTGCAACTTTCTAACAAAATGCAGACGTGGATGGAGGCGAGGCGTTCCACATAACTCCACCCAGCTGTCCTGAGAATCTTCCCCTGCTGGAATCTGTGTAAGGTTCATTCAGGTTCACTTGCCGATAAATTCTGTTTTCATAAGCAGCACTTTCGCTATGTAATCATTGGACAAAAATGTGGAATTTCTCCATGTTAATCAGATCCAGTGAAAATCTGGCTACTGGCATTTCTTCAGCCGCAAATTAAGTTCTTCTTTCGTTGTCACAAGACTTTAGAGAAACCAAGATGTGGATTATATCAAATGAGCCTAAAAAAGGCTAAGAGATCCCACTCATAGGTAGTCTAAAGTTATCCTTTCATGGAAAAATAAACAGATGCATCACATGGAAAATGAATGAAGATGTAGATTAGAACATCTTTCCTCGTTACGGGTTCACTTTTTCTACGCTAATTAAAACAGAGTTGTGTTCGCCTTCATTAGCAAAGTAAGAAAATACATTCCTGCAGGCTGGGATAAATGCCTGCCACATGCCCAGATGTCTAGGAATCATAATGTGCAACACTATCTTCATTATTTGGAATTCTGTGGGAGGAAAACGTTGGTGCCATGAATGTCAATTATGGTTTAATGGTGGCTTTTCAATTCAGGGTTAAGACACCTACATCATCACAAGACCTTTGTTTGTTTTCAGACATTCCCTTCCTGGGAGACACTGAGGCGATAGAGAGGAAAATGTATACACAGCACAAGACAGAGTGAAAGATGGAGACCAACCAAAAGAAAAAAAAACAGCTCTGGAATAAAACATGATATTGAAGTTCTTGCACAGACAGGAAATAAGAAATAAGTTCCTCATTGTTTACAGAATCCTCAGGACACCGAGCTGATCAGACTCTCTGAAGCTCCCTGGAAGAGACCTGTGTGCATCGTCTAATGTTGACTCTGCACTGTGTAGAATTACGGTTCCTCCTGTGCTTTGACATTATGGTGTGTCCGAGGGGACGCAGGGCTTCCTCATTTCTCGGCCCATAAACTTCTCTGACAGCTATTTGAACTCCGTCTACCTCGCAGCTCCTCTGTCCCTCTGCAGGAGCTTAGCCTCGTTTGTGTGCAGCCGTACACGTTCAACTGTTATGAAAACACGCCAGCCTCACATTCCACAAGGCGAGACACCCCTGTGTGTCCCTGTGGTCAATAAAGAGATGTGATTATTGTAAATATTGTGCAAGGTGAAAATTGTGTTATGGTCTGGGAAAAACCCCAGATCTCACACTTGTTTTGTGTAAAAATGCCTGTGGATTATCTGATGTCTGCAGACTTGTTAATACAGTAACATTAAAATAATACTGCGCAGTGCTCACACACATTTGAAACTACTCACTGTGCTTTTGTAGAGACCTGCGAGGGAGTCAAATGCAGCCCTGGGAAGGTCTGCAAAATGAAGCTGGGAAGGCCTCAGTGTGTGTGCTCTCCAGACTGCTCTCACATTTCCCGGAAACATGCTGTGTGCGGCAGCGACGGGAGATCATACAAGGATGAGTGTTCACTGCTGATGGCCCGCTGCATGGGACACCCAGACCTGGAGGTCATGTACCAAGGAGACTGCAAAAGTAAGCAAGATTTATTTTATTTTATGCACAAAAATAAAATGTCACGCTTTTATTTGCTAATGGTCCCTCTTTCCTTATGTCCTGCAGAGTCATGCTCAAACGTGGTGTGTCCAGGTACCCACACTTGTGTGACAGACCAAACCAACAGCGCTCACTGTGTCATGTGCCGCACAACTCCTTGCCCAATACCCATGGTGTCTGAGCAGGCAATCTGTGGCAATGATAACATCACCTACCCCAGTGCCTGCCACCTCCGCCGGGCCACCTGCTTTCTTGGCCGCTCCATAGGAGTCCGTCACTATGGCCACTGCAATAGTAGGGCTACAAATGCACCATCTACTTCCTCTTTTTTTCTGTCTAAATTCTCTGTAATAATACAAGAAACGATGAGGCATCTTCAGCATTCATGCAAGAAGCTTTTTACTCTCTTTTTGCGCAGATCCTCCTCGGAAAACTCACATTTCTGAAGGCAGCGAGGAAAACGCAGTCTAGACGGACGACTTCTGACACAACCCTTTTGCAAGAGATGAGTTCATCCTCAAACATTCCCAAATGTCTACAACTAAATTCCAATGATGACCTCTCTTTTTTTTTTGACAATCACTCCCCCTCCACTTTTGTACACAGAATAACAGTGCATTTGATAAGGAAGACCTCCGTTGGATAACTCATTTGTGTATTTGCCTTTAAAAGAGCTACAAAACCTGTGAGCAATTTGTGTAATCTTGTGTTGGTTTGGGAAACAGAGGCCGGAGAACATGTGTCTCGGGATAGAAATATCGAATGAAGTCTTTGGGAGATGTGTGCATATTGTAAATAGAATACCACTACTATTTATTGGAGAAGGTATCAAACTCTATTTATGTTTTTATCCTAGTAACAAATCCATATATCCTTGGGAAAGCTGATGCAAAAAAAATGTATTTATTGTGTTTTGTTAATTGTATATGTACAATAGCGGTCACTGGCATTGGCATTTTACAATTTTATTACACGTTCCACAGTTTGCGTTCCCCACAAACAAACAGTTATTCCTCATAAGCCAAAGGAAGCGACACTAATTTGTTTGGAAAGTCGATACAACTTCATAGCCTGCCAGTGTGGTTTCATTTCACCACAAAACAACAACAGGATAGATACAGTTGTTCTGTGTGTGCTTTGTCTGGAGGTGAGGAAGGGGTTCAGCCTAAACAAACCTGTATAGTCCCCCCCCCCCCCGGCATACATGTTTACTCTGGATCCTGATCCAAACTCTCAGCCGCCCACTGATCCTTAAAATTAACAGTTTGGTTGTGTTTGTAGGAGTCTCAGAAGACTGTTGGTACAACCCTAAACCCTCTTTAATACCTCCTCTGTTGAGTGCTTGGCTTTGTTTTCTAAGTTTTTGTAGGTCATGCTAGTTCATTCTGTTGCTGTTTTGCTGCCTTGACTTGATTGGCTTTTTTTTTAAATAACTTACCAGACAGACAAATGTAATTAGTATCGTCTGATTTAAAGGAAAACTGAATTTGTCTGAGAATGAACCGCAATTTGGTTGAAGTGAACATGCCTGGTTATGCTGCCAATGCAGAGGAGTCAATTAGTTTATTGTCCGCACCAGTAAACCTAGTAGATATTAATGCGTATCACCAGCTTCAGATGGTCAGGTGATGCGATTAGATCTTTCAACTCAGAGCAGATGTCTGTAATGTTTTCAGTAATCCTTTCAGTGTGTTATGGAACATGTCAACAACTCTTCTGTAAATAACAGTCTCATGTGTACCAGCCCGTTTACTTACTGTGAAGTTTAAATGATGAATGCATCAACATATTTTTGTATTTTTGTACTGCCATTTCAAAACAACATAAAGTTTAATATTTGTCACTATGTGTCTTCTTTTTTTTACAACTTTTATAATGGGAACATACATGATTCTGCACCACAGAACATGCTTTGCTGCCTTTTTTTCACATTACATCTCAATGCCCTTCAACTATTACGTGCAGTCTGTTGTAATACATTCAATAACATTGCATGCAGTATTCTGCAACTGTCAAACTGTGTCTGAAAGGTATTTTATAATATTTGGACTTTTCTAAACTATGTTAAAATCTTAATCATAGCCGGTTTCAGCCAAACGAGGTCATGCTTGCACCCTAAAGGACACCGAACAGCTTTTCTCTCACGCTGGGGTTTAAGGTGGTGGGTCAGGCTCCTGAACCAGTCAGGCACTCTATGCGTGCAGGGTTCAGACCTCCTCTCCTGTGCGTGTAGGGACTGTCTTGCCTCTCCAACAGGCCTCTCGAGGCTTCATGTGAGAGTCAAATCCAGGCTGGGTGGCTTTTCTCCTAAGGGATATCCCTCTGCTCTACATTACTGGGGGGGGTCAGAGGGATAGAAGGCAGAGGTTCACAGGAATGAATATTTCGAAGTGCCGAGGCCTGGGTACTGACTCACTTTCCTGAGTAAAGTACCTCCCTTGTTTTTGTCTTTCTTCCTCCCTCCTCTGAATCCTGTGCTCCACCATGGAGCAGCATCTGGTTCAACTTTAGGGAGATGTTTATATTCCTGTCCAAGTACCCTTTTATTACACTGGGAATGGAATTAGATGTTTTGTTAGTTCGAGCAGGGCAAATAACAATGCCACAACAAGCTGTTGCTGTGCCCACACAAAACAGGAAAAATTGGCTTTTTCAGAAATGTATCTTTAAATGATGTCTGTGTTTTGTCTGTATACAAGATTGATTAATCCAAATATATTAAAATGGCCACACAAGCATAGTGGTCAGACTTTCTCATCAGGCGTGCAGGCACGTTCTCGGTGTGGCCAACTGAACTTGTCTGGACAGAGAAAGACTTCCCCACTGAACCGGAAGTCTAGAATACTTAGAAACATATTCTAAAGATCTGTAAACTAAAACTGCCTAAGCTACACCACCTAATGTGGAAAATATAATGTTAAAGCCAATTATTCACATACCTTTATGAGTGTGTGTCCACCTATAAATTCTTCTGGGACCCACGTAGTAAAACTAACCAAACCAGTGTTTCTCACCATAGTTTAAAAAGTGGGAACCCCACAGGAATTTGAAGCGAACACCCACTTAAATAAAGCATTTGACACACTTTGCGGTGCACATGTCGAAATGGCTGTGGTCTTCCTGTAAAGTACGCAACTGAAAAATAAGTTGAGGCAGCACTTTTGATATTTGGACACCGTCCTGATGGAGGCAAGACAAATAAAATCCCATTTGCTGTTGTCATTATGACTGTCTAATACCTTCTCCAGGAACAACCTGTATTTCATTACCGCATAGCCCTCTGACTGATGTCAGATATGATGCGCCTGTGTCACACAGGTGGTGATAATGACATAACCACAGAGTAAACCTATGAGCCATTTTAGAGTTATTCTAATTACACTTAACACGAGACCTCAGGAATTCTCAGCCCACTTTACTCCATATTTCATCCTTTTTTTCCAAGCATTTTGGCCTGCGGTGTCATCAGGGAGTGGTCAGCCTCACTTCTACTGGAACACAGCTTTGTGCGTGCTTGTTTTGGTCTGTATGTTTGAGTGTGTGGGAGTGACTGTGGGTGCATCTCTCCTGCTGGAGCTCACCTGTTATAAGCATGGGATCAGTCACACATATTACATCACAACCTCTGGCTGACTTGTTTATATCCCCGCAAACACATGGGGTTCTAATGTGACGCCCACACTGACATTTCAGGGATGCGTAATCATCCTGTTCTGATATGTCAAGCGTCTTTCTCAATGATGTACACATGGCATCATTTCCACCATACTTCCAGTAAACTAACAGCCAACATTTAGATCTGAAATGATGCTGTGATGAGACTAGGCACTGTGGAGTGTCTCGGAGACCACCCACTCTCTGGATCGCGCCACTGGATTGTAAACAGCTCAGTCCCACAGCTGAAACTAATAGATATCAGATCCATCACTACATCACAATGTATCTGCCTCAGACATTATTTCCCAGACTTGCTTTGTTACACAGCAAGTCTTTTAATTTCCACCATGTGCCTGACATTTAACTTTTGACAACTGATCATTGTACTGACACAACAGCCCACACCGAAGTCTTATAGTTTATATGTACTGCTGCAGACGATGTTCTTTGGGTTTCTCGGAAATGCTTTTTATGGTCTCTGAACTGAGCTCATGCATATTTTATAGAGGGATATTTCATGTTTTTTGAAAATGAAGAAGATGACACATCAAGTTTAGTTTGCACCACAGTTTGTAATAAACTCATCAGCTCATTCTTTTAGAGCCTCAGGATAGAAATAATTGCGAGGCTGTTGATTTATGTACTCGGAGCAGCTTTGCAGCCAAGGCTACCTCCGTCACTTTGAGCAACAACAGAAAAGCCAGGCAGGGTTTACTGCAAATCAGCATTGTTTGTCATTGATCTGGACAGGATAAGATCGTCAGCATCAAATCAGCGGGGTTAGGAAGTTGTGCAAAAGCTAATTGTCCCTAATTATTCTGGTGAATTGTATCACTTCCTCGTCATGACCTCTGGGACAGCTTCTTTTCTGGCTCTGTGTGTGGTCTGGCCCATATGTACAAAGTCCAGAGGACAAAGTACTGGGAACATAATGAAATAGGTTGTAAGGCTTTGGAAATCTATTAAATTTAAATACAAAATATAAATTGTTGCTGGCGATAAAGTCATTTTGTTATGGAATAAACTGAGGTACCGTCTGAGACCCCTCAGGGGTTTGAAAGTGTTTGCTAACACATGTGACTGAGACAAGTATAATTTATTGTTGTCTTTGCTGTCTTGGCACTTACAAAGTAATTGAATTACCTGTGGCTTGAGTTCAAGTTGAAATATCAAGCCACATAATCAAAAAAAAGTCAATGATGTGTGATAATTGGGCTGCACTTAGTTCCCAAACTTGACTCAAATTCAGTCCAATTGTGCAATTTGAGGCTTGGAAAATTACAAGGCCATGACCACAATTTCACATCAGATTTTCAGGTGGCTCTCACATACAAACAAGACACAAATACCTTATTTTATTACCCTTGGCCCAAGTACCTGCTTGTTTATAATGGAAAGTTTGTTGGTTATCATGGAAAGTTGGTTGAACATTTAACTTGTCCTCATGCGTTACGGCATGCAGTGCAAAATCAGCACAGATGAGAGTGGAAAAGCTGCCTTGGTTTTGGATTTCGTTTGAATTTGCAATTGTCAACAGCCTCTTTCATTTGAACAGCTACGATAGCCTCGAAGACACGCTTAATTTTTACATCTGTTAGGAGAATCTCTGCTTGTTGAAGTAGGACAATCAGTGGACCACAAATGAACTCAGGAGGCCCATATGGTATCTATTCCCCCAGACAGCAGAGCTTCATATCTTTTAAACAGACTGACGGTCGGTTAGAGGAGTAACTGCGCCCATGTACTGTGTTATAAGTTTCTGGTTTGGACTGTGTAGGCCGTGCAAAATACCACTATGTAAGGAAATACATATGCATACACTCACATCCTGTATATACTGTATCCTCGCAAAATATTCTAACAACACACCGGAAACCCCCACTCACACACACACACACACACACACACACACACACAGATTTACGCACGCACCGAGTTCGTGCCAAAGATAATACTACAGATACTTCTGTAGGGAATATTCTACACAGTCCTCTTCTAATACACACACTTTATATTTGTCTTTTCCCCCTCCTCATTTCACAATCAGCCACCTGCAGGGGAATTTCTTGTCGAAAATGAAAAATCTTGTCTCCTGTGGAGGTTTGTGGTTGTTGTTGTTTTAAAAGATGAGCTTGGGAGAACAGAAGAAAATTACCAGCATGCTGTCTTTTGTGACTTGTGTTTATTGTACTGTCTTGGGTCATTCTGAAATCTTCAAAACGATGAAGCAAGTCTCACTGTGCTTTTAACTAAATGCTAATGTTAGCATGTTAATGTGCTTATAATGACATTGCTAACACGCTAATGTTTTGCAAGTGTCACATTAACCATGATCATCCACTTAGGTTCGCATGTTAGCATGCTGACTGTGCAAATTACACTAATCACAAAGTAGGCCTACTGCAAAGGCTAACGAGAATGTCATTAGCATTTGTAAAAATTTGGTCAAAACCAAAGAATTGAATTGAAAGTATGTCTTAATGATGAAGTTTTACAGAAAGTTAAAGGGTCATCTAAGCTATGAGATGAATGTCTTAACCAAAATTTTCCATCAATCCATCTACAAAAAAGCAACAAATATCAGCTTAGTGGTAACAACTGATAAACAGTTATTGGATTAAGAATTTCAGAT
This sequence comes from Naso annulatus, assembly GCA_029783625.1. Classification (NCBI taxonomy): domain Eukaryota; kingdom Metazoa; phylum Chordata; class Actinopteri; order Acanthuriformes; family Acanthuridae; genus Naso; species Naso annulatus. The sequence goes on along the minus strand of JAPZDX010000020.1, from coordinate 21,427,354 downwards.
TTAGATTCTTTAATGACCACACAGCCAGGCTGGTGGCATTCATTTTCAGTATAGCATTTCACATGTTTGTTTCAACACAGAACAACAGATAAACCACAGTATACATTATATATAGACTTATATACAATATGCACAGACAATATACATCACACAGCACAAAACAACAACAATCTTTAGTTACCTCAGGTAAGATTGCGCAGCAAAGAGGATAATGATGGTTGTCAGAGGTTGTGTTGCAGTGGCCAAGAAACTGTTATCTCCTTGGCACTGTAAATAAGCTATCAGTCCAAAATTTCCATCTGTACCAAAGTGGTGAAGACGCACCAGCTGACGGACTGATAATCACCACTACAATTTCTCTGCTAGTGTGCTTATTAAGTGTTCATCACTAAAAGTCACAGTGAGACAACTAAATGCAAACAGACACTGATAAGTGAAAGGTACTAACCTGCTCGAACAAGTTTTATAAACAGTATTTTGTTGACAATGGGTCAACAAAATCAGTTGAAGTCAAACTCTGCTGAAACATCTGGAGTGAGAGACCACAAACACACTCCAACAAAGACAGTTGGACCTTAGTTGCTAATTGTACACATATGTTCCTCTCGCAACATCTATATTTTGTTAGCTGCCCAGTGATGTAATCCCAAACAGTTATGTACCAATGTAGTACCAAAGAATTTTGTCCTGGAACACAAGTAGAGCGGAAAAACACGGTACAGAACAGATGGGATACCTGCTGGGATTCAAATATATGTGTTTAAATGTTAAGGACATGTTTTGTCTATCACAAGTGTTGACCTTTACAACTTTCCTGCTGTTTGTCCAGTGTGTGTTTGTGTGTGTGTGTGTGTTTGTGTGTGTGATGCTGCCGCTCTTGTGACACATGGCCTTAGACAGTGTGTCTGGAGTGAGAGAGTCTTCGATGGGTGGGTCTGAAAACAAGTGACGCATGACTAAGAGGTCCAGGAAGTTCCAGCAGGCGGCTGTTATTGCTGAGTGTGTTGGCGTGTGTGTGTTTATGTGTGTGTGCGTGTGATTCGGGGGCCCAGAGGGACTGTGTGGGGCAATCCCGGCTGGAGTGTCTGGAAAAACTCCATGGAGTGACAAAAGCAGCAGTGTCCCTCGCAGCATATCTGTCTGCTGCCTTGACTGCAACAATTTATTGCCTCCAGGAGTGTAATAGAAATCAAACCATAGAATTTTGTTCAGAACACAACAGTCCTTTTACCGTGTAAGTCACTACACACGGACATAAGTGCACATACATGCATGTGCAGACCTAAAGCTACTCAAGTACAGTGGCACGAAGACATAAAATGAATTACTTCCATCCCTTGCTGTGTTTTATGGCAAATGTTCAGTGTTTTATTCCACATCACCACAAGAAAACATGTTACACATTTGTATTTCCTCAAAAGCAGTGTGGTTCACCTGTATAATAATATGTTTTTTTGGTCAACATGTTCCAAATCCAGTTTAGAGGCAATCTAAAACTACATGATGTGGAACGTCCCTGTCCCAGGCTTGTTTTCTGCCGCTCACATGACCTGTCTCTGACCCAAAGTCACTCACTCCCCAGATTGCATTGCGCCAATGAGAATTCGACTGGGATGGCAGTGACGCACTGGGCGCTGAGAGACAATAGCTTACCTCAGCCAGGCAGACATAGCAAACTTCAGTGCTATCAGACCCTCTCTAATCTCAGCCCATGGGACAGCCGTGTCTTTCCCGCTCCCACATTACATGACCCGATCAGACATGCCAGCCTAGAGAGGACATTAGTTCAAGTTCAAAGTCTTTTATTGTCTTGAAAAGTCAAATATTATACTGTGGTTGCCTTGTGAGTAATAGTAAAACATCTAAAGTGTAATATAAAGAGGATGTGAGGTTATGTAGTATATATACATAATGAAAACAGATTGCAGAGAAGTATGCATACACTGTTATCGACAAACTGCTTCAAAAGGTGGTAAAATAAATATAGATATAGACTACTGTGATGTGTACAGGTATAAACTGGTAGTAATAAATATATAGAGTGCGCTGGGATGTAAACAGGCTGTAACAGTAAGTAACCAGTTAAGTAAGCAGGTCCAGCCAGTGTCGTAGGATGTGTATGTACAGTACCAATAATAGTACAGGTAGCTTAAGGCATTAGTACAAAGTAAAACCAGCGTGGTGTGTGTTGAGTGTCATTTTCACCTAAATCTGTTACACAACATCCAGTCCTCTGATAGCAAACAGAGCCATGTTGGCAAAACCGTTGTGTCACTGAAATTCTGCAGTTATCTAACAGTTAGGCCCGTAGTAACAGAACAGATCCTTTTGCGTGATACTGAATCAGAGCAGCGTGTTAGCTGAAAAGTTGACACTAGGTGCAGAATACACGACTACATCCGTGCATTTCATTCAAAACCATAAAACACCAGGAGCAGTTCGCATCCAGCGATGTTCTCGGGAGCATCAGACTGAATATTTTAAATAAAAATCAGGCCAGATGGCTTAAGAAATGTGATTGGCTGAGGGACAGTCAGATGGGAACTCCTACTTACTCTTAACATGTGATGCCAAGCACAAGAGGTACTGGACACTTGAGTGTCATGCTTCAAGTCATTAGTCTGCAGTTGTTGTAATCACATTAAGGACAACTGTAGAAAAATGCTGAGGACATTTCTATTTTTCATATTCAAAAATAAAAACAGACCCCAAAGCAAAATAAAATCAATCATTTTCCTGTCCAGTTCTTATGTAAGTGATCTCTGAGACCTTCACTGCTATCTCACTGCCACCAGATAGCGGCCAACGAGAACTTGGCTGTGTTCACGTAAAAGGAGACAATGTCTTTCCCATGTGAGAGGTTACTTATTTATGGTCTTGTTCTGAGATTTGACACTTGATAAAATGGTTCCAACAATTACTGTCAAATAATCAAGGATGAGATATAAATTAGCCCTTGGGAGATGTGTTTGCTCAAAAACAGATGTACACAACTAAATAATTAAAGTATGACTGTTGGTCTCAAAAAGGTGGTTGACAGGAATCCAATGGAAAAGTGGAATTTTTCAAAATAAATTAAGTGCGATGCCAGATTGCAAAAACACATCTCTGGTTTTTATGTGAACAGGAGGCCCTGAACTCGCAGGGATAAGACAGGAGTTCATTGGTTACACAGTGTGGCGATACATGATACAGATTTGTTGTTTTATTGAATTCAACCATTCTTCATCTCTCTGAAGCTATTGCATTGGTTGTGAGTATGAATATAATAATGAATTCCTAACATATAACCAGAGTGAGGCTTTCATACATTTCAAAGCCTAGATTGTATTGTATTCTCAGTCCATGCTGTGAAATGTGTAACATGCTTTAGCACTTGGTACACAAAAGCACCACCATGTGGCAATGTTTTATAAGCACAACATTTCTTCAAACATTCCTTTAGTGGCTGTTCAAGGCAGCTAGGGAAATGTTTCAAATATTTACAGAAAAATACTCTTTTTTCATTCTTTGTTTTACATAAAAAATAAGATTAAAAAAAAAAGGTTATTGTATTATGTAAGGCAGAGATAGCTTATGGATCATATTTGCTCCGTGATGCTCCAATCTTTTTTTTTATTTTTTATTCATTTTCTAGTTAAAGTGGATTGTATCTTTATTCGTGTAATGCAGTTTAATATTACATAATATAATAATAATATAATATAATAATGAAGTGAGGGCATAATCATGTAATCACATGCTCGTCGTATTTTCTAGGATGTTAAAATTGACCTTTGCGGTGCTCCGTAGGCCTCCCCCCTCTGTCCCTTCTTAGTGACTAAAGATGGCCGAAGCTCCTCCATGGCCCAGCCGGTTCTTCTGTCACAGATGCTCGGCAGAGATAAGTCCTCGGCTTCCCGTAAGTACTGTAGACAGAGCGTAAAGATTTAGACATTTGGACAAATGAAAAACACAGCAGCCTTGTTGTTACTTTCATAGAAATCGTTGTAGCAGCGGGGCGAACCGTTAGCATGCTAGCAGTATTAGCTGGATTGCTACGAGGGGTCCCGTTTATGTTGTTAAGGCTACCCACTGCTGGTGGCAGTTAGCTCCTTATCTAAGTAGAAGATCAATCAGCATACACACACGAACTGCTTAGTCATTACATACATAATACTGCTATATTGCTTGCGTAATTTGTAGCAAGGTTTGGTGAGTTTATATGTTAATCACCGTTAGTTTACGAAGCATTATAGCCTAATTGTTTGCTAACGTTAGGCTACATTGGCTAGCAGTAACGTTAACGGTTATGTTAAACACTGTGATCGCATCTGTTCATCGAGTTTGGGTATTTTTTTAACAGTGAAACACTGTTTACACTTGAATACCTTAAGACTTGGCGTAACTGAATGTTAATTACCTCTGTGAATGATCCAGCGGCAACAATGCCACATCGTCCTTTTCTTGTTTTCCATTCAGTAAAGCACATAAGTGGCATGCCTGTACCAGGCTAGAATGATCTGTCATAGGGCTGTAAATGTGCCCTTCACAATGTAAAAGATCAACCACAGGTTTCTGTAAGTTGCTGGTAATGACCTATGGTTGCAATAATACCTTATTTAAACTTCTGGCTGTGTCTGTTTAAATCGATCTTTGGTTATTAAAAACATAGACAATTCAGCCTAAT
>JAPZDX010000020.1:21321411-21345202 GCA_029783625.1 Naso annulatus | reverse complement strand
ATCCCTCATACTGAAATTACAGCTGTGGGACAAATTGTCCAGTTCCAGCCAAGCCATTGATTTCCACAGGAAATGTCTGCATGTTTATTTATTTTAAAGCTGCATTAATCAATATTCTTTTATAGTAACAGTGAATCAAATAATTAAGGGAAATGTGATGAACCCAGAGAATGATCATCTGCATCTCTATGGAGTTTTTTTTTAGCTTTTTTAGCTAATGGTTTTGAATTTAAAACCCATAGATTTAATCAACACTTCTGTCTACTTGCTAATAAACTCAATTTTAAATAGTTTCCAGCAAAAAAAAAAAAGGTACCTGTGAACCCCCTGTGTGTGACTTGTAAATTGACTGTAGCAAGCTAAAAAGCCAGATATTTTCTCAGGAGTTCGTGTTGACTAAACCACATGTGAATGTGTCAAAACTACACTTATACTTCTTTATAACGTTAGCATTTATACTGTGTATATATTGCTGGTGTTTTAACCTCTTCAGAGTTTTTCCCCTCTCCATGCATTGTGAAAGTAGGTATAGTTTTGCAAGACATCCCTTTTCTTCCACTGCAGGACTAAACCAGATCTAAAAGGCAAGAGAATGTCAGAGAGGGTGGACGCACCTGTTATTAACATCTGTCCTGGCTGGGTGATCCAATCACAACTGGACAGCTCTAAGTGTGTGTTTCTACTTACAATGCATCCCCACATGTCCCAAGTGAACACTTGTGTCGGATCTCACTTCCACATGTTTTTCTTTTTCTGTTTGCAAAGACCAAATGTGTTGTTGTTTTTAACCATCGGACCAATAGTAGCCAGCACAGAAGAGACTTTTGTTTTTTACACAAAGAGAGAAATCCCTTTAGGCTATATAACACGTGCAGAATTTAAAAGAAGGCTCAAATAAGAACAACTTAATGTATTGTACATAATGCTGAAATTACAAGAAGGCAGTAATGATTCAGAATTTGCCATAGCCTTTTGGCAAAGTTTATTAAGTTTCTCTTCACTCAACAACTGGTTTGTTTGGTCAAAATTGTAAGTGTTTGTAAAGGGAGTCTGGCCATATGAGTGGAATTAATTTAGAAAGCTTGTTTTGAGTGTACCTACAGAAGATGTCATATGAGTAGGCGGTCCTTTTAATGCAGCTCAGGACACAATCGCTAAAAGAAAGCAGCGGAGCACCTGAGCAATCATACCTCAAGACACATTGGGTCCTTTCACATTTCTGCTGTAACTGAGCTGCCATCTTGACTGGATCCCCCAGGACACATGTTTATTGGTGTGCACGGCTTCAGAGTTACATCTGTCAGGTGTCTGCTGGATGTGTAAGAGGCAATTTTTTGTCAACATATCAGCCCTAACAACTTAAAAATGTAATAATATGACAGGAATGTGTGTCTGTAAGCTTGTTTTGCTGTTTTTCTTCCCTTAAGTAGCCAAAAATGGATTAATGCAGCTTTAAGATGATGAATTTATAATCTTTTACAGCGGACTTTAATTTCTGAAGTAATGGATTTATGGACTGTAGTCAGTGAGTAATAATATCCCACACTTAGTGAAAGTATTCCTTTGTATCTCACAAATTATAATTCACTGCCAGGTAATAAGAAAGAACTTTACACAACTCAAAATGTAAATCCATTCAAACTCACATAATTAACATATAAATCTATTCTTTTCTAAGCCTGAATCTCGCTTTTCTTGTAGCAGCAGTTTGAGCAATGTGTCACTATGCCAAAGTCAATTCATACAGATAATGAAACTCCTGCAAAGCTCAACCCCCGACTGTAGATGCTACTTCAGCCAAGGACAGCGCAGATACTTTGCAGGATTTATTGCAGTGTGCCTCTGTCATTAATCCCTCGCTAAGAGGTCATTGGATGGCGCTGATTTGTGTCCAAAAGCACGAGGATGGGAACCTTTTCTCCCGAACCTGACATTCTCTTCACCTCATCTCACTGATGCCTGAACCATTACCGGGTAATGAGAGTGGAAATTGGAATCCCTGGGGTCTGTTTGGGACTGTTATTATTCTCCTTCAATTGGATTTCATTATACAGTGCCAATGATGAGTTCCTCCTCTATGTTCATTCTTGCGTTTTCATTTTTGATTAGTTTCAGTTCCTGCATCCACCTTGAGAGTTCCAAATGGGACAAAGTTGAAGGTTTGTGAGTATTTTTATACAGTGTTTTTGTCTGTTGTGTTTTTGTTTTATGCCCAAATTATGCCCTGTGGAACCTATTTGGATGCTCAAAAGTAATTAATATAGAGGCTTGTTATGAGACTAGTGTTTCACTGAACTTCACAGTTTGTCCTGGAGGCACTGGACAGGAAAGCACTTAGTAACACATAAATAGAGATTTTTACACAGCAGAGGAAGACAGAATGAAGATGACAAAAAGGAGACAGACAGTGGATGGATTGCAAAAAAGTCAGGTGAAACTAAATCATTAGTAAATATGAGTGACATAACCCCATAATTTTATTACAAACAGAAGAATAAACTAAAGTTTGACAGCTGGATTTCTTTTGTATGCAGATATTTCAAAAGTACACAATGAAACAGACCGAGTCATGTGCACTGACTGAACGTTCAAATCAGAAAATATTACACTGACTGTATTCAGTCATATTAACTGAAAATAAGGTCTTTCAATGAAGCAATAACTGTTTGAAAAAGAGTGAGTTTATGCAGATGATGTTCTGTGTTATCCCTGAGGTGCAATGCTGATTTCCCAAATTTCTTTCAAGTCTGTGTTTGGGAGAACTTGAACAGATATTCAAATTTAAAACGCTCACTTCAATGACAATAACTTGATTGACATGGTTGTCATTTCTATAAGGCTGATTCCAAAAAAATTTGGACGCTGTGTGAAACAAAAAATGTTGATTATTTGCTGATCCTTTTTGATATATACTCCGTTGAAAATAGTACAAAGACAATATATATAATGTTTTGTCTCATCTTTTTCACAGATTTAATGTAAATATATACACAGTCTAATCTGGATTTGATGCCAGCAATAAGTCTTAAACAACTTGGGACATAGTAAACATAAGACCAGGAAAATTATGGAAAGTTCCGAAAACACCCGTTTGGAACATTTCACAGACAAAAACGGTCATTGGTAACAGATGATTGGGTAGTTCACAAGCAAGGATGAGGCGAGGTTCAACACTCTGTGGGCGCAGGATATTGTACGTCAACTTTACGTTTTGCACAGCATTGTAATTTTTTTTGGATTTAGAGTTGCATGTGTAAACAAAATGTTTATCATGTAAACCGGACTATTTATTTATCTAGCCTGCGTAACTGTAACTGTAGAGATAATAAAAAGAAAATGTTTGAAAATGGAATATATTTTTAATCTCTGACAAAATGCACATTATCATCTGATATGTACTGATATGACTTGAGCATAGAATTAAAGCAGAACAAAACCGTTTGCATTACAAAAGATGTATCACTTCTTTTTCTACAGTCGCTCACAGAACCACCCACAGTTTGTATATAATCCTGTGCCAGTTGCTGTGAGGTCTGCATGGTTTCTAATGTGTTTGTTTTATGTGTTTATTTATTTATCTAATCTCGCACCACAGTCTGTTTGCAAAGCCTGGTCCTTTTAATTTTTTCCCCTCTATTCCGTTAACTCTGCCATCTAATCAGCATGCAGCCCAGAAGTCTGTTCATGCACTCCAACCCCCCCCCTCGCTTTTTTTTTGCAATTTTACTAACATATAATAATAATGCTACAACTCATCTGCTCAGTTTTATCAGTGTGGCCTCCAGATTTCGGGAAGGATGACATCTGTGCCATACAAACACACATGCAGCAGCAACATCGACAGATCTGTATTTGCTAAGTTGTGTGCTTTCACAAAAAGACTTCCTCCTTGATGTCCTTTTCCTATATTCAAATAAAGCCAGACTCCATTCATGTTTTATTCAAATGTGTTTTGGGTTCATCAGTGACACTGAAGAATGGAGATTCGGTGTGTTTAAATGTTTAACTACAAGGGCTTTTCATGTGGATCAGCAGTGACATGATTTCATCTCCTATAATCATGTTAATAAGTTCAGATTAGTCCTCTTTTATTGGTTACGTTTATATAGTTCTTTTTTGTTTTTTACATGATAAAATATGATTCAAAGCAAGATTATTTCTCTAAATATCTGCTTATCATTGGCTCGACTATTTTCTTGCCTCCTTCCTTAGATTTCAGACCCATTAGGGCGTGTTTGAGCACTCAATAAATACAGTGATGAAGTGCAAAGCCAAGACCAACAGTAAAATAAATCCATACCTTGGCACTGCAGATCCATGTAGGCCAGATAATGCACACTGAGATTTTTATCAGTCACCATGAATTCCCTTGAGGCAAACAGGCGATCTCACCATCTGTAAAATCAGACTCTAGCAGTGCCCTGCAAGCGTTTCTGTGTGAGGCTCCTGATTTTCTTTTACTGAGCCACTCTACTGTTGTCTCATCTCATAACATGTACTGTGCATACTTAGTGCCTAGCATTTACTGTAGTATCCACACACGTATTATATTCCTTGTTTGTGTGGCTGTAAAAACAAAATGCAAGCTTCTCACATTGCAAACATTCCTGTCAGTTATATCTCACTGCAATACATGTAAAAAGAAAAACAAATACACTGTATTTGAGCACTGCTTCATGTTTAACTGAATATGTTTTGGATTGCATATTGAAAAAGCACAAACAGGTTACTGGTTAAACATTTTGCAAATACTTAATAGAAACATAATTCGTAATGCAATAAAGGCCTGTGATGGTGAATGCCTCTGCTTCCTGTTAGTCATGATGTCATTGCTCATGTGTCAAAGTTACAACGGCTCTGAATCTTGTCACTGTTTGTTTACATTTGACTGATTTCATAACTGCTTGGATGTCAAGACATGAAAAACCTTCAAACTAAGTAAAACATTGAATTATTTCTTGTGTGGAGTAGTGGATTCATGAACGTTGTCATTCTGAAATGTAATATATTTTTATATATTTTTAATGCTACTTATGTTCAGCTGTTGGTATTTTGAAAACCAGCTGATCCTTTTTTTAGATGCAGTAATTTGACATTTTCATCAAAACCTGCTGAGAATTTCCAGAAACTCCTGAAGAAATCTGGTTTCACTTATTGATTTTGAAAGTGATCTCCAGTTTAATTAAGTTTTACTCTTTTTTTTTTTTTTTTTTACCTTGCACTAGCTAGCTTGGCTCTACACAACAGAAGGTAAAAGTTGCCACATGTGAGTGTAAGACATGCGCCTTTGTATCGATTTATTCTTCCCTGCTTACAAAAGGCAACAACACTGTCCTTTGAAACAGACATACCAAAATTAGGAGTCCCATCAACATAAACTTAAAGCTGCAGTTGGTAACTTTGTGGTTAACATCAATAACTTTTTTGTGTTCTATTTGGAAAAAAATGTCATAATACCCATAGGCAGCTATTAGTAAGTGATGGTGTCTGAGAGTATCGCAAGATCTCTGTGTTTTTCCATCAAGCCTCTGTATTCAGGTTTGGGAAAAATCCTATTATTCCTGTTCTATTTGCCCAATCAGTGATGCTGTCTGTACTCTCTCGCTTGATTGGCCGGTCTATGCTGTGCTTCTTAGAGACAGGTGATATCGACATGAGCTGATTAGCTGTTCATGTCTTACACTCTGATTCGCCCTCTGCCAACAAGGGAGCGTCTGGAAGCCACACCGTCAGTCAGCTCGAGCTGAGACGGACCAGCTTACTCCGCTGCATCTTTCCCTGCAACCGTTTCATCTTGGTTCAAACTGGACTTAAAAGAGAGAGCGACAACAAATGAAATAAAACACAAGCTAGAGCAAACGGACGCAGTGAAGTTGTCTCCCAGCGAGTCTTATGCTAGAGCTAACTTTAGCTTGCTAACCTGCAAACAGAACTTACCTACTGCGACTTTAAAGTGAGCTGCTGTTGTTAAGCACCTACAGCTTTTGTAAAGCATGGACAGAAAATGTAATTAAATTTGACTGAAGTCATTAAAAGGCACAGAGGGTCAGAAAACAAGTGTTCTACCCGCAGTATGTTGCCTAACTGATTAGAGGGACATTATAGAAAGGAAATTATGAAAAACATGGATTAACAAAAATGAATCTTCAAAACAGAAGACTTCATGATTATTGAAAAACATCAGCTTTTTTATATTTAGGTTTCTTTTAATGGTCAAATAATATTCATTTAATAAAATCTAGGATTTTAACAAGAACCAGAATGAAAACCAGGATCAAACTAAGCTGATGTCAATTTTAGATTGTATAAAAACTTAAAGGAGACTGCATTTTTAAACTCTGCTTTTACTTTGTAGTATGGACAGAGAAAGTAACATTTATTGAAAATGCTCCGAAATCACTCAAACATCTCTGTCAAAACTTTCTAGGATCAATTATCATCGCATAATTATGAGTGATGTGGCGTTTTGGGAATGCTGTTTCATCTCTGTTAATGGTCCATCAGCCAGTTTCCCTGCACAGTTGGCACAGATGGTCCCAAAAGGGAAACTGAAAAGACTTCAGACAGTGTCTCAGTTTGATTAATCTATTAATAGATGCCTTTAAGATAAGATTTGGTAGTTTCCAACTATACTAGCAATAAGAAGTCCATAAATCTACAAAAAATATTTAATCATGATACAATTTAAAGTTGCAGTAGATAACTTCTGCAAATGAGCTAGCAAGCTAATATTGGCTGTAGCTGAGACTTGTTGGGAAGCAAACCTGCTGCAGCCATTTGTGCCGGCTTGCCTTTTATTTCGTTGTTGTCACTCTCTCTTTTAAGTCCGGTTTAAACCAAAATGAAAAGGTTGTTAGGAAAGCTGCAGCGGAGTGAACTGACCCACCCTAGCTCGAGCCGACTGAAGGTGTTGTTTACAGAGACAAGTCAGAGCATGATGAGCTAATCAGCTCGTACTGATGTCACCCATTGCTAAGAAGTGCAGCGTAGACCGGCGAATTAGGACAGAGAGTACGGAGAGCGTCACTGATTTTTCATTTTTCCACCAAACCCTCGCCCCAGTGTCAAAGAAAATATCATGGTAAAAACAGGGCTCATTGGAGACCAAGTTAGCAGCAAATGGAGTCATATTTCAACAACTATCACACTGTTTTTTTCAGGTTATACATTAAAATGACAATGTCAAAAAAGTTGTCTGGTTTCACTTTAAAATTGATTTTAACATCTCAGTCAGTTCACTGACGCATCAGGCACCAGATGCATGTCAACTGTATGTGTCTGTCGGTTGTTAATCAACTCATCACCGCCTGTCAGTCAAAACAGAGGTCAGATGAAGGAATCTCACGCTGACATGGCGATACCTGCCTCCCTCTCCACTGTGCTGCCTCCTGCTGTTAGATGACTCTGGCCTCACTTGCTCCCTCCAGGCCTGTCTGTGCACTCCGCTCCCCTGCAGCTGGTGCTGCTGAGTGCCTGCTGCTCATGACGCCACAGGGCAGGAGATAGGCCGGGAGAGCCCAGGAGCCTGGCAGGGAAATCAAAGTGCTCTCTGTGAGGGTGAGTGGTCCAGCTATCGGAGAGAGGCTTCCAGCTCTGGCATGCCTGGCAGACAGCAACCGACACTTCCATAGTGTCCACTCTGATAATTCTGTGGCTGGAATAAAAAACTCGTTAAAAGCCTCACATACACTTCCTTTTGCAGGTGTGCTGTCATTCAGTCACATATTATACAGTCACATTATGTTAATTCAAATGTAAATAGGTCTTATTCCAGACTAATGTGTCTGTCATGACACATTTTTATTACTTTTTTTGGGATTTGAGAGAAATATTTTATATCAATTAAAGCAGTCTGGGGTATTGGTGCAGGCAGTATTCACTGTTTTTAACAGCCTATGTCTATTTCTGGTCATGCGAGCATCAGCCTATCCCAGCATGCTTTAGGAGTAAGACGAGAAATGAAACAAGACACATTTTTTTTCTCAGGATATTCAACTATATGACAATCCTCTTTGTTAAATGTGCTCAGTTCTGATGGTGGAATAGATGCTCTACTTACTTTTTTTCCAGAGCTGTCAGCTGTGTTTCACACAGGGTGACCAGATGACAGTGGGTGAAATCTGGGACAGGGGAGTCTGGGGTGGCCATGGTCACATTGGCCATGCACAGTAAAACTCAACACTATGATTATTTTTATTCAGCTGTCAATCAACAGTAAAAAAAAAACAAAAACAAAACACAACTATGTTGTTTCACTGTGAAACATCTGGTTTGCATCCCGTAAGGCAGCAGTAACCCACTTGCACTTCCCTTCCAGTACATGTAATAACGCTTTGGCCTTTTGGCTGGATGTTCACCAGGTCCTGGGACATCAGCATCCATGTTAGCGACGGACGGATTTCCCTCCGTAATTTCTTAAAAGTAAACGTCGTATTGTCACCCTCACAGCAGCAGTTATTACAGCACTACTGTGCAGCTAAAAAAATAAACAACAGCCAAAGTTCATGTAAGAAACAAACTGCAGCAGCCAAATCAGAGCCAGCTGCAGAGGGACGACAAAAAATTCACAACAATCAGTATTGAGTGTTTTATTAGGCTACAAATAATGAAAATTATTGTTCAGTCTAATTTTCGGGACAAATAGGACAGGATTCGGGATTCAGGACAGATGCTCGTAATTTGTGACTGTCCTGCATTTTTCCAAACGTCTGGTCACCCTAGTTTCACAGTCTTCATCAGCAGATGATAACTAGGCTCTTCCAGTGATGAAGACAGTCACATGCTGCTGAAAGTTCTAAAAAAAAAAAAGAAAAAAAAAGCTGGCGGGTGGACTGGACAGCTTGTTAAAAATCAGTTGAGCTTGTTAAATATGTCACAAATTTGCTAATGCTAAAATGAACATTACCTTTGCAAGGTCTTCTAACATTACAGTAACATTTTAAACCAAAAAAATCCCCATCAACAGTATTTTGTATCTGATTCATTCAATGATAAAAGATGAAATTTTAGAATTTAATCATACATCAAATATAAATCACAGTATATTACTGTAGCTAACAGTTTGATGGCTTAACGCACATTTTGTCTGTCACAGTCTGGCTGCCTACGTATGTCTTCATTTTTTAAAGTTTATTCTAAATGTTTTCAGCAATGCTCAAACTCAGAGAAATACGCAATTTTTTCAAGGTAGTGGTGTTTTTCATTTTGTCGCCAGTTGCTAACTCTTTCAGGTAACACAAATCAGAGAGTGAGGAAGGAAGTCGGAGACTAAATATATTGTGAATCAAATTTTAATACATTTCCTCGTCTGTGAATATTTCTGCGAGAGACAGCCAAAATGTGTTTTTATCAACAGTGTGCCTAAATCCCATCCCTCGCTACTTCACTGAGTCATCAAGCTGCGTCTTTTGTGTTCTTGCTTTGTTTGACAGAACTCCAGTAGCAGAAATTACATACTGAGCGTTTAATTTAAATGAGATACAAGTCCAGACACTTCTAACGTTGATGCGTAGGACTTCAGGCCTCAATCAATCAATAAGCATGTTCTTGCATATCACACATGTTCAGTTGGCATGTGCTGGAAAACGATACTAGAGAGGGATGTTTTTAAAAAGGCATGGAAAAATTGCATTGTCTTCTCTCAAGAGATGTCAGGACTCCATCACCTATGCACTATATATTTCCCTAATACAGAATCATCACCAACAAGCTGTGCTAATCTCTGGAGAGGGTCTGTAATGGAAGCTATCAGACTATTTCCTGCTACAAGAAGGGTTCCATTACTGCAGGATGGAGCGGTGCAGCTCTCCGATCTAACAGCAGACATCCTTGGGATCACCCCAGAGAAACGGAGACAGGCCCATCAAGCAACACGGGAACTGCAATTTGCTGTAAGGACATCTTCAATATCCTGTTTATCCCTCAGCCAAAGTCAACAGTAGTTTACAGCCAGAATGTAAATGTCATCTTTACAAAAACGGACACCAAGTGTGCATATTGCCAGACCTGCCCCTCCTGCACTGACCTGCTACATTTTTCTGTCATTTTTAGTGTTATAGCAGCAGCATTTTAAAGCTAATTCATAGCCGTTCCTCCATCCCTCTGGCAGGAGTCACGGCTATTGATTGAGCCACTTATACCCTCGGCATCCACCGATCCATCCATCCAGTCATGACCACTCCTCGGTGTTGAGCTCAGGTCATGTAGTGCAGTGCAGCCGTGTGTCAAGAGCTAAGTTGTGAAACGTAATACGTGTTAAGTACGTGAGATCCTGAGAGCACTTTACAGGGGAGGGTTCTGTCCTTGACAGGTAGCCTCACAGAGACAAGGGGGAGAGGAGACTGGGCCTAGGACTGCTGGAAGGAGACCTTAACATCATTTGCCTTATATTTCAAGGTGACAGTTTCAGTGTAAGGGACACCAAGAGACATTTATTAGCGGAGTTAAGATGTGAAGCTGTGTAGCATTTGATAAATGTTAGCTACATGCACAATCTCATATGTGAATGCAAACAAAAATGGCCGCTTCAACCACAAGATCCATAATGCCAGGGACACACCGGAGGTGGAAGCGCCATGAAGCGCCTTTTCCCGTCCGAGCGGGCACCTCGCGGTCCACACCAGAAGCCGGTCAACAAGCTCCTCTACTCGTCTGCCCCTTTCTCGTCAAATATCGAACTCTGTGTGTGTATGTGTGTGTGTCAGTCTCTGTTAACTGACAGATACATATGTAGACAGGACAACCACACTACCATTAAACAGGGTGTTTTGTTTTGACATTTGTTTTATTTTGAAAATTGGCCGGATTCTCTGTGGCATTTCTCTGTGTGACTTCCTGTCAAGTACGATCTGCTCTGATCTGCTCTGTTCAGCTTGAAGAAAAGAAAAACAGGGCAGACGCCGAAACAATCGCTGCAGAGCTTGCGTCCTTTCAGACACAAGCCGTGGACAGTAAGATTGGATTACATGGGTGCCGAACGGAGACTGGCTCCACTCTGCGGCGCTTTGCAGCGCAACCGCATCCAGTGTGTTTTAGCTGTCAGAGATTAAACCCATTCTGTCTTGCAACCCTGAACACAGCCTCTGATCACTCACTCACTCCTCAGCCAATTACACGCTCTCTGCTTTGCTCTACTGCAATTAAGCTCAACTGACAACACCTGTTACCTCCAGTATGTAAGCTCCACTCACAAAGTGCTCTGAGCCAGATAGTTCTTCTGCATTATGTACGACTTTCCAGCACTTATCTGCGGACTGAGCTCTGGTTCCCAACTCTGCCTGTTCCTGACTTCCGCCCCTCGCTGATCCCCTGCTAGCGTCACAGCCCTCTATACCTTGAACGTAAGCTCAGTCGTGTTTGCTTGTGTTCACTTCTTGCTTGTGGCTGTTTGGCGCCCTGCTGCTTCGGCTTCCCTGTTTGAGTCTCGTGTATTAAAGATTCCCTGTGTGCTGATTGAAAGTGGAGTCATTGCCTGCTTACCTGCCTGTGTTCACCCCGCTGTTAAGAAGAGGAGATTTGGAACGGAAGTCTGCCCCATTGAGGATTGTTAAGAATTGAGTGAGTTGTTTAAACATTTCCCCAGTAAAAGCTGACGCTTGCCTGGCCCCGAAGAAGCTACTTGCCTGATCCTCTGTTTGCTCAGTCCCTGCTACATGCCCTTGCCTCCTTCCTCCATTCTGAGAAGAACGAAGACGCCATCTGCCTTGTTCTTCAACTCTGCCTCATTTGTTACAATAAAGGTCATTACCAATTATATCTCTGTCTGCTTTGTGCTGCTTTTGGGTCCATATACTCCTGGTTTCATTTAATGCATTCCTGGTTACCGTGAAGCATATAGGGCTAAATGTCTTCCTTAATCAGGACCGTTCTTACTGTTGCTTCAGCCAGTCTTGTCACTAAAGGAAACTGTTTTTTGGTTGGAGCCCAGCTGCTTTGAAATTCCTTACCTGAGGAACTTAGACATATTAATTGTCTTTTTTTAAATCAGTCATCAAACCTGTTTATACATGAAGGAATTTCTGCATTTAATCTGATGCTTATATTTCTTACCTGTTCGTTTAATATCTCTGTTTTACTCAGGTCCCATGTTCTTTGTTCTTATCCATGTTTTTTTACGTTTCTTTTTTTCTTTTACCTAAGCACTTCATGACCATGTTTTTAAAACTACCCTACAAATAAAGTTAGTAATATTATAATCATCATTATTTGATTATATTAGATACATAATATCTAGAAATTAACACTTTGTGGGATCTGGTGGTCTTGAAGTTTCTAGGTGAAACATCAGTGTTGTAATTACTAATCCATTGTCTCTTTATCAGATGTAATGTAATATATGTGTTAATTACAAAAAAACCTTAACTTTTTTTTTCTTTCTTGTTATTTGCCTCTCTCCTGAGTTTCAGACAAGAAGACAGGTAACAGAAGTAAACTGCAGGGTGTATGCATGCCTGCAAACAGTATAACAACAGTAAACAAGTTTGATTCTAAAATTACACAAAGTCCTAATCTAAGTCTAAAAATTACATAATGTAATTAGACAAGTCACTAGAAGCACATGTGATTGTTTAGAGTTGTTGGAAATTTCATTTGATGACTTTAGGCGGAGGCAGGCTAGCACTTCCCAGCGACTACCAGTATATGAGCTAAGGCAATCAGCAGTGGGTGAGCTCTGCCCGTCTCTTCCTTGTTACTGCACGCATAGTCGAAAGAATGGTATCATCTGCTTGTCTGGAGCTTGGGAGGGAGGCAAATAACAAACAGAAAAGAGTTGGCATACTGTATTTCTTTGTTTTTGCCACTCAGTCACTATCTATCAAAGTTATATTTGTAAACAGGTGGTCATCCTTTTTATTGAAAGACCAAGTGTCTGTTTGCTGAGGACATGTTACGTAGCATGACAAGAAAAGGAGAGCGAGTTAACTAGTGAACTCCAATGTCCAGGAGGCATTAAGGTTGAATTTGTGCTCCAGCAGAGCTCCATTCATTCATTCAGAACCTTTTCTCCCCATTATGATTTGTTAGAATTAGTGTGACAATGTCCCTACAGACGCAAGCTGTCCAAATAGACCACTGAGACAAAATAATGAAGGTCTGAACATACCGTTCATCTGATGTCATTAAGACATGCATTTCAGTATAGACTTATATTCTTATGTACAGCTAGCAACCATAGCAAGTGCTTATTTGTTTTTCTTCTTTGTTTTAAATGCACTGGGACAACTTAGCTGATGTAAATAGAATAAATAGAAGGGTGCTGGTCCAGTCCATGATGGACAACCATGATAGGCTTGGATGGAAAAGTGGATGGGCTGTAGTTAAAGTTAGCATCTTTGAGGTGCTCTCGAGCAGAGCACAGACTGGTCCTTTTGGCTGCCGAGTGACCGAAGTGGATTTCTGCCCCCATCCTCGTTGGGAAAGTTCTTGCTCTGTCCTCTCCATCACTCTTGGCTCTGAGTTTGCTTTGGTAAAGGTAATCAGACAAACGGGATTAGCTAGAAACATGATGCTGTTAATCCTCTTTAGCATTCTACCATTTATCAGTGCATCTACGTACATCAGGGTCATGCGGGTCTTGGACAGATTTATACCCCTCCTTTGTTCTTTCTTGTCTTTTTTATCAACAGGTTCACCAAACCGGCACCCATATTTCTTGATCCAAATTACAAGCAGTTCTCCAAGATTTTTGATTATTCACCTCCGTTTGGTGTAAAGTCACAAGGTATGGTACCACATTCTTGTTTCTGTAGTTCAAGTTTAACAAAAAAATTTAATTTGAGCTGCAATGCAGTTGTGGACTAGATTTTCCCCACCACAAGCTGTGAAAGTATCTTAGCACTGTAAAGCAGACATGGGGGACTTGGGCCAAATGACTTGACTTGTTATGGCTAAAGTCACACATTGAAGGATTTGAGACTTGCTTGAGGAGATTCTACTTGACTTTGACTCGGTGTTCGTGACTCAAGACTTGACTAAGACTTGAGACAGGTGACTCAAAAGGATTTGATGTTTTTAATTAAATATTTGTGTTTTTCTAGACATTGAGAAGTTACGCTTTGTGTTTAAAACATGATTGGGTTTATGTTTTATTCAGGCTCCCCATTAGTCATTACCGCAGTAACAACTATTCTTCCTGGGTCCACAGAAAAAGACAAGACATACAAACATCACAACAAATGCAGTACACAATATACAGTTAAATGAGTAAAACTACGATGAAGTAGTATTCCTTCGCATTTCTTTGTTACCACAATACTCAGTGTTTAGCAGATAACGGTGTTAGCCAGAAAATCAAATAAGGTAAAAATAACCACATAATATAGATACATAATCATGTTAGATGTTGGGTGATTTTTAGTGCAATGTGCTCAAACCTGGCAACCAACTAAGACGTGGCAAACCAACAGGGGCCAAGGCAGCTAAAATGGAGGAAGCTAGTCCATAAATAAAACATTTTGGACTTAAGGATTGTGATGTCAATGTAGTGAGAAGATACTGCATAGTTAAAAATAATATTTCAGCCTTCATTCTATCTCAGGCTGGTTCCACCCTCTCTTAAAAAACCAGGGTAAAATAGGTTAAGTCTCATTAGTTGACACCCCGCTGATCCTGGCCAGCTAAAGTTTGGTTTCCTCTTTCTTCTCCATAATAAAAGTCTCTGCCCGGGAGAAGTCGGGGGCCCAATCCCACTTAATCTACATTCACCAAGAGATGGGTGGGCATAAGGCATAAAATCACTGTGGTTAAAGACAATTTAACTCCCAACTCACCTCTCACCCAGTGTCGTCAAGGAACAGCGTGAAGCACAGGTGCATATTCTTGGAAGCTGACAATCAAATCATCTTTTCAACACTCCAGAGTCGTCCCAACGATCATGGAGCCTAAATAAAAGCTCAGCATGTCTACATTATATAAACAGACAGGGAATAGACTATGAAGCTTCCAGTCATCACACTAAACAGGGCCGTCTGTATTGCCAGGTTGTGTGTAAAGTGCAAGCAGACGACAGTGGGTGGATTTCTGCCTGCCTATAATCTTTGGAGATTAAAGAAAAACACAAAGAGCCCTTTGGACAGGGTCTGATGAGGGCCTTGCATTCCACTCACATGCCAACACACATATTTTTGTTTAGCAGATACACTTTTGCTTCCATGTTCCCTGCATGGGATGAATGCCAGAAGTATCCAACTGTATCACTCTCAGTCTAAAGGAGATCTTAATGTTCTTGGGAACAAATCCAGGGTTCGATTTAAGAGGAGCCCTGAACCATTAAGCAGCATGCAGCTTGAAGGGGGGGGCTCACTTACTTTCTGTTGACGTAAGCAAAAGCAGCAAAGCTGTATGAACAGAGAAAAGTGTTCCAGAGGTTCACAGGGTTCTTTCACCAAAGCGTTTAGCAGAAGCTTTCCATTAGAGACGCTAACAAACACATCACTGGGCTTCCTTACCTCAGAATTCTCAGAAGTGTATTTTGTAATTAAACTATGGAAAAAAAAGCACTTTACCTCTCCTCATTTGAATGCCAAAATAAATACTGGCATTACAGGTAAACAGATCATAGACGGTTGGCGGTACTTTCCTAATGCTCATGCTGCAGCAGGGCTGGCAAGCTGATGTATTTTGACACTTTAAAGTTTTCGCAATTTCTATGTATCTAACCTGCTAATCAAATGTGTTGGTTAAATCAAGTCAAACAAACCTTAATGTTTCTTTTCAGAGTAGGTCAGATTGATGCATTAATCCATAAAATTGACAAACTTTTCTTCAGGGGAGCATACCACTACACTCCACAAACAGTGTAACAACATATTAGTTTGTGAGCCTTAAATGTTTTGTACATATTTTCTTTTAAATGAATTCAATACTATGACCTGTATTTGGGAGTCAATCACAATCTGACACGCAAGAAAACAGACGCCTGTTGTGATTAGTATCTTTATATGTATATGTATGTACTGGAGCATAGAGATTTAGGCAACCTTTTTTATTGCAATCAATGATTTGACACTGAGTGTGTCTTCATCAAAATTAGGTTTTCTGTAGACTCTCCTGATATAACTTGCAAGTCAGTTAAACCTCATCCTCATGTATTCTCTCTCTCTCTCTCTCTCTCTCTCTCTCTCTCTCTCTCTCTTTCCCACAGTTTAATTCAGGTCAGCAAGCTTTATTGGCATGACTGTTTAAGATTCAGTGTTGCCAAAGCACATTATAACAATCAAACATTAAAAATATAAACAAGCAAAATAAGAAATGTGCATAATCATAATAATATAAAGGCTATGCAGAGATAGCGAGACAGTGGGCAAGATCGGCCCACCCGCTGTCTCTCTGTCACTGCCTCTCTCATTACAACTAAATGTACCAAACATTGACATAATGTTGAGTGGTTCTACCTTATTTAATAGATAACAAATCAATACTGTTGAGAGCTAGGGACTAGCATTAACTGTGACTTAAAAATTCTGGTCCTTTACCTGGTAGCTAACTCTAAAGTTCACTAAATTTTTTGTAATTTTAGTTGACACAAATTAAAAAATAAATCTCTCTGCTGACAGGTAGAAAACGATGCTTTTTTTTTTCTATTTGTCTTTTTAATAAAGCAACCGTGGTGCTGCTCAGGTGACCACCATGGTTGATGCCCATAGGTGGCGATTGTAAACAATAACTATATAAAAAAGGCAGACTATTAGCCCATGAGTGTCGATATGAAGTTACATCTAGTGTTTTATAGTATGATGGTAACAGTGTCCTGTCTCCAGTCCTTCACTGTGCGGGAGCCCAGAAAGACTAGCTAACTGCCTCTGGTGGAAGCTAATGGGGATCCTTTAAATAAACAAATAAACAAATAAACTTCAGACACAGCAAAAGACTGATGTGATCCTCTTATCTCTCATTCACTATTAACGTCACTGATCTTCTTCACCCTGTCTGGACGCTTTACATGTCATTCTCCAGCAACGAGATGTCTCAGTGTCAGTAGAAGCTGACTGCTTGTAAGAATGAGCAAATGTGTCCAATTACAAAATGCCATTCAAATGATTTCCCTCCGATAGAACAGATGATCAGATTTGATTTTTAAGCACCATGCTGCAGAAACCTTTACTGTTGATTTTATTTATGACACATAAATAAGAGATAGATTGATTTATGATATAATGTAGTTGTGTCATAACCCTTGTGCGGACTTTTAACAGATTAAAGCCTAGCATAATAAGTCAAACCAGACGACAGCAAGGTTTTTATTCCAAAACTGTGACATAACCTTTCCCTCAGCTGGCTTCTATCAGGCAGAGAATGTGTTGTTTAAAAATGCTGTTCCCTCAGCTGACTCTGTCTGTACAGTGTCTCACACACATCACTCCATGGAGGGAACTGAAGGAGTGTCTATGGGCCTTTACCTTGCTTGGCCACCCATCTTTAATGGTTGTATAACATCGTAACAGAAGGTTCAGCCCACCCAGCTGTTGGCTCCATGCCTTCCTCATTTATCACCGCTAGTCCTGTTGTGCTGGAGATGAGAGGATTATAGCTGGTGGGAATGTAGAGAGAAGAATTATTTCACTTTAATCTTCATCTCATTTGTTGTTTTGTCTGTTTGCCTGTCTCTCTCTCTCTCTCTCTCTCTCTCTCTCTCTCTCTCATATGTGCAGAGAAGATTATAGATGCTCTTCTGGCAGCTACTAAGAGCTATGGCCTTGGTGAAGAAGTTGACAGGTAAGTTGCTAGTTGTCCTGTCATGTTCTGATCCTCACTGTGCAGCTGCAATATCCCTCCACCATCTGTGTTTAAAGCCACCATTGGGGGAAATTGTAAACTCTTGACAGGGGAAATTTTAATGCCAATCTATTAGAGTCAAACGTATCGCAGAATTCTTCTCTAGTACACAACACTTCAAACACCAATGGCGGATGACTGTCTTGTTTTCATCTTTCATAAAGACAACATATAGCAACACAGGCAAAAAAATGCCCATAATATAATAATAAAATATTTTCCATCTGAAATCATGAATGGGTTTAAAGGCTAAATCTCTTCTTTTCAACACAAATTTAAAAAAGAGCAAACAACAACAAAAAACCCTATATGTTTCACCTAAATTTTCAAAGTTTTTTTGACACAGTATACCTATTTTATACCTTCTGACATTTTAGCTCTATGTTTCAACCCAACCTGATTTGGAAATTAAAAATACGTCTCTGTTTAGGGGTCACCTCCCCCAGGAGCCTTGTGTTGACCCTTGGAGTCAGTGCATGGATGAACTAAATGCTGAAAGCTTTTGTGTTCAAACAGTGCTCGTAATTTGTCCCTGTTACGGGATTAGTCCGAAAACTTACAAATTAAGGATTTTTTTTCCACCTGATGACCATTAATTGCCTGCTTCTTGGGGCAGTACAGATTAGGTAGCTGATAATATCACTTCACTTTTGTATTTCAATTTAAAAAATCTAGCCTGTAGTGTATGTGATGATAAGAAGGTCAAGGTGTTGTGAACAATAATGCACGATTTGATACTCCAAAGCTCCGACCTGACCAAATCTAACTGGCATCACTTTTTTCTCTCTCCTCTTACAATCTTATGAAACAAGTGTTACAAATTGCGATCATGTTTACTTACTCTGAAACTGTATAAAACGTCCAAACTGGCGATGGCGTGTTTGGCACTTTAGTCTACGCTGTGTGGCTGTACAGCAGTTTGATGTCATGACACGCTTGCTCATCCTTTGCTTCTTCATCGTCGTATTTATTGACTTATGCTAACAGACTTTAATAGTGCGTACTGCCACACACTGTATCAGAGTGTGTAGATATACACTTTTTAAATCAAAGAAAGAAATTTTGCCTTTCAGATTATGGTATCTGTTAAATATTTATCCCATAGTAATACATTCACACCACTGACCAGCTGCCTCCTCACATGATCATTAAATATCATCCTAACACATTATCGATAAAAAGTTAGTCCGTTAAAAGTTAATCAACTTTCCTTTGGCTCATGAACAAACTTTCCTCTAAATCTTGTGCAAGTCAGTTGATCCATTTAAAAGTTTCAGTCTGTGCCTTTTTGCAATAGGCCACTCCCACTGCCACGCCCCCTTTTAGCCAATAGGCATGAACACAAACACACTTCCGTGCCAAATTTCAGCCTCCTAGGGCAAAAACTGTGGCCGCCTAAGAGTTGTGAATTTCTGAGGACCAACCAACTGACAGAGCGACCTGTAGAGCTGCTAAAAAACAAACAAAAAAAAACTGTACAAAAATATTCAGACACCTAATACATTATTAACAATAAAAATCAAAATAAGAATAAAGGGATGAGTAACTGAGTTCTGTTGTAACCATTTTGCCTCCATATGACCTTCAGTTTTGAATTTGTTTTTTAACCAGAAAAGTTAAAGTACACAGGATCATTACTGAACCACGACAGTGTTTCAATTTGATGATTTCGATTAACCTTTTTTTTGTTCCTCTGCAGTCTAGTCAGTGGTAAGAGTGACCAGGTTTAAACTGGGATTTGTCTGTTCATACTGTGTTATACTATGTTCATACTATGTTCGCCTGGTATTCCATGATAAACTAATCAAATACTGTTGACCTCAGGCTAACCTTCTGTTTTTATTTTTAGGTTTTTGAAGCCTAAGCGCCACACTTGTCAATCCCAGCTTGTTACAAGCATTACTGTGCACTTGACACTAAAACAGGAAACTGTTCCATTTTAAAACGCATATTTTAATACTGAGCTTCTTTTTATCAGTGCCTGGTAGTTTCTTAAAGTCTTGTCTAACTGTCGCTCCGAGGGAATTTTTTGTCTCTTTCTGCCTTTCAGTTGTCATCTTGTTGGACCAAGTTATACTCCGCATGTAGAAAACATTGCTTTGTGTGAACTTGTGGGAGCAAAATTATCTTCAATGAAGACTTTTTACAACATAAAAAAAGTGTGTATTAAAAAATATAAAGTGGTCCTCTTAGTAGGGGGGTAACGGTGCGTTTTAACGATTCGATGCATTTTACGATACATTGTTGGCCTTACAATACAAGAACGACTTGGGTCATTTACTGTGATTTGATATGATACAGTTCAGTAACTAAAAATCAATATTAGTAAAAAATTTTTGCCGAAAATAGCGAAATAGAAAATGCCTGTTTCTATGCAGTTGTAGAGGATGTTTGACATGCAAAATACGAGGAACAAATTCTTAGATCAATGCAAGTCACACTAGAAGGATGACTAGCCGGTGTAGTTTGATCGCAGGAATATAAATCGATGCATCGATACAATGGATTTATTGTTACAGCCCTCTTACTCGTCTAACTGTACCAGATCAAGATCAGATCTTCTGTGGCAGGTAATTATAAAAAGTTTTGAACGATTGTGTATCTTAAAAGAGCTTATTGTCGCTTTCAGAAACACTGGATTCCATATCCATGTGTTCTCTTACAACCAAAAAGACATGGGATACTAAACAAAATTTTGGTGGTGAAATATTTAAGTATGTCCATCTACTTCTACATCTAATATTTATGACTGGATTCTAGATCACTTTTGGAAGTAACTGTGTTTTTTGAAGCCTCTTTGGGTTGAAGTGTTTGTCTTAATATGGACCTCATCAGCATCACAGACATTGTGTGCTGACCGAGTTACATCAGCCAGCTAAGACAATTAGGAATGTGTTTATTTTTTCACTTAGAATCAAGCAGCACAGACTAAACACAGGACACATGTTGTACAAAGACTTACAATGCAACTTTCTAATCATAATATTAACCAAAGTATGACGCATTGACTTGTGTCAACAGTCTCATTTCTGCTGTTAATGCCTCAGAGAGTACTTTGCTTGAGAGTGAATAGTGAGTGAAGTGTTGAACCATGTAGAGCTGTGGCATTGTACGTCCACAGACCTCAGAGTTTCAACAATCACTCAAATTGTTTTGCCGCTGATGGTGATTAAGAGAAAAACCTTACTAGGACACTTCAGAGTGATTAGTGACACTGTTACGTTTTGAAAAAAACATAATATGTTGAATTGGGATCAGCAGTTTGTAATCAAGGTATTGGCATAAAAAAAAACAAAAACTGCAGTTTTAAGGTTCAGCTGATGGTAAATGACTTTTTCTCAGACATAACTTCATCATTAAGACAAAAGCATATTTCACACGTCATTTGTTTAGATTTCTTTCCAACTTACCTTTTTTTTTACTTCAGTTTTTTATTGATTTTAGTTCTTAACACCTCCACTTGTAAAAATTCAAGAGACAAACATAACAATTTAAATACACACCTCAAGTAGACATCTCTTTTGATGTCTAGTGCTTTTTAAAGTAAGCTCTATTTTCTTCAAGTATGTGGGGTTATTGACATGAGTACTGCTGTAGCACAGCATAACAATGCATCTTTTGTGTTACAGTTTGAACTGTAAGACGTGCATCATAGTAGGTAATGGAGGAATCCTCACCAACAAGTCTTTGGGACAGAAGATTGATGAGTTCGATGTGGTGGTCAGGTATGTTATGACACAGAAGTACTCGTTTTGTTCCTTGAATCAAAAGTCTAAGTACCAAAAACTAGATGGTTCATGATGTCAAAATGCAGTTAGATAACAAACTCACTAAATTAGTAAGTTAATACATTGCCAATCAGATACAGTTATCTGAGTTGTTTGAGTTACTGCTGCCGTCTGTCAGCTTAAACCAGTCTTGCCATTGTTGTGTATTTTTTGTTTTACGGGCCATTCTCTGTAAACTGTAGAGCTTGTGAACAAGGCCTTAGATTCTCACACTACCCCATCTTGCACCAACAGCCTTTACACTAAGTGGCTCAAGTGACCCAATCCCAGTTTTTCTTTCAATATGTCACAGATCGGATATGTATTATAAACATGAAAGAAGGGAAAAAAGCACCTAGAATCAGATATTCTCAGAACTGTTTCAAGCCTTGTTCAATGTGGCAAATTAAAAAAAATCAAATCAAATAAAAAAAGAATAGGATATCTGCAAATGTGTCTGTCACCCAAGCAGACAGATTTACTGTCACTGCAAGTCACTTGATGATGTAATTTGATAATCTGTCACTCAGCTAGAGATTGACACAACAGCTGCTCTGGTCAGTAAAAACTTTGAAAACAAACAGAAAGGAGTCTCGAACAGAAACAAGTTGATGTGTCTTGCAGACATTTTAAGAGAACCTGTGTGACATGTAGAAGGCCACGAAATCACCAAGAGTCCTCCATGTCGAGTAAGCCCTAATGCTGGTGCTGGAGGCGAGCCTCCTAAAATTCCCCCCTTGGGACCACCCGAAGATCTTAATGAAGAGCTGGTTGAGTCACCAGCCGGTGGTCCCCCATGTGTAAGGTTTATTCCATTTTCAGATCAGATTCTGACTGATCGTTCTAGACCAGTATGGATGACTCAAACGCGTACAGTCCTTTGATGTGACTCAAGAGCTTTTGTCTGCATTTCTGATAAGTCCAGAATTTTTTTAAAAAAAGGCTTTCACATGAAAATAAAATTAGAAATGCCGTCAAATTAATGTTAAATGTATTTTATTACTTATATTTATATAATCAATTATTTGAATGTCTAATATATATTTTTTTCTTTTTCATGAAGGAGGGACCATGGATACATGCAAATAACAATAAATACAATACAAATTGCTTGAACTGAAAATTACTGTCACAAGTTAGACAGAGCGTTTAGGAGTCTGACATCCTTCTGATGTGATCTGATCTGACATTTTGGGTTTGTATTTGGTAATTTGAGAGATGAATTAACCTGTTCTGATCATTTTTTGTTCTGTGCATATTTTTTTTTAAATTGATTGGTTGATTTATTGATTGTGCAGCTGTGTGCTACAGGTTAAATGAGGCCCCAGTGAAAGGCTACGAGAAAGACGTGGGCTCCAAGACCACAGTGAGGATCACCTATCCAGAGGGCGCCATCCAGAAGACAGAACGCTATGAGGCGCAGTCCCTGTTTGTCCTCTCGGCCTTTAAGGCTCTGGACCTCAATTGGCTTCAACACATGATCTTCAACCAAACGCCGGTAAGGCAGATGAAAACGGTCACTTTTACTATTGGACAAATTAATGCAGCTGTAGCCAATAGGGATCGGCATTTGAAGAAATTTGCTTGATCGAGCATCGGGAAAATTAGTGATCAGTTATCGATTTAATCATTATTTTTTATATAAAAATGCCTATGACAGAAGATAAAAAATACGGCGTGTTTTTTTCTCAAATCTTTGCTTCAAGAAGAACTGATCAATAATGATGATAATCCTCTTAGACAAGGCAGTTAAAGGTCAACTGTATAACTTAAACAAAACGTAACGTGAAAGCAGCCGAGCACGAGCCTCCGACGCTACGACGTACAAGTCAGCCTCTTTTAGAAACAATTCCCAAAAACATTCATATCAAACAATAATGGCTCAATCCAAAAACATTACTTACTGTCATGCATCGTGGCTCCTCTGTGCTCAGATGGAGGGGATGGTAGGTTGAGAGGAGGATGCATTGAAGTGAGCCAGGGTCCAATGTGACGTTACGTTATGTTGTTCAAGTTGTACATCACTGGGGTCGTTGTCATGTTGTATCAGTCATCGATTAATCATGGCCATCCCCAGACTAGCCAGACAGTTTGCTAGTAGGGATCATTTACTCACTCACTTTACATCAAACTCTTTGTGTCATCTTTGTGTTCTAACATTGATTTAAAGCAACCATATGTAACTTTGACCGTGACCAGCAGTCTTGAAAAACAGAACTTTATGATACACATTAATACGTTGCACAAAACAG
>JAPZDX010000020.1:21250817-21261090 GCA_029783625.1 Naso annulatus | reverse complement strand
ACATCTTGCTATTGTCCTTACATCAGTCCAGGTGTTCTTTTCATTGGCAGTGGATTTGTGACATAAAGATATTTAAAGGAACAGCAGTAATAAGAGAACAACAAATTTTAGTTATCACCTGCATTATGTTAGATTGACTTACAAATATTTTCTCCTCTTTTTCAGTATCTCATAGGCAGAAGTGCACATGTTTATTGCTGCATATTTCGAAAAACATCTCTTTCTCATTTTTGCTTTTGCTTGTCCAGTGGCTTAGCAGAACAGTTAATATATATCTTACAGTGGCTTTAAAGGGATAGTGATTATGCTTGACCTACAGGTGGCAGTCTCATCACACTTAACCAAAATAAATAAGGGAGTCAAGCAGGAGACCACACCGAAAATGAGTTTTCCAAAACGATAGTTTTCAGTCTTACTTCATCATTTTACATTTATGGTATTGTAGATCCCACTTAAATATATGTTTCTCTGATACGTCAAATGTTTTGCTCATGAAACTTTAAAATCAATGACATAGTTTGTAGTTTAGTTTAAAGTGTAGTTTAGTTCATAGTATAGGTTAGAAGTTATGACTATACTTTGTAATTGGCTGTAACTCGATGCTCCAGATATCAAATTTACCTCTTGTAATGAGCTTTCTTATGGGTACAAATATATTAACCTGTGTTGAGTAAAGCTGGTTATAGGTTCTTTGCAATAAATTATAAAGGTAACATTAAATGAAATTTACAATGTTTCAAACTTCTTTGTAAGCACAGTAACTGTCACTTTAAAATGAAAAAAGGCAGCATTTTAGTATTGTTTATTTAATGTGGTATTTATTAATATAAACTTCTCATCAGTTAAGGAAAAACATTACATTTACGGTGCAGGTAGAGTGCATTATTTCCATGAATGTAACCTGAAGCTGGTCGTTTACACATGCAACCCGCACTCACGCTGACTTGACCAAAGTGCTTGTCACAGCCGATTGAAAATTATTGTCTTTTTCCTCTGGTCGACTTTTGAAGTTCAAACATCATCCAGCTTAAATCAAGTGTGACTCAGCTCCAAATTGAAAGCAAAACTGAATGTATCTCATTCACATCCTGTATACTTTCTGACCCCCAGCAGTGTCAGCCTTCCCCTGTCATGCATCCATAAAGCATTCTTAAACACTTTAGCAGCCCTTTGTGTCTCCGCAGGCTGGAGGTTAACACAAGCACTACTTGACAGGGAGAGAGAGAGAAGGAGGGGGGCTGCAGAGAGGGAAATGAGGTCTGAGCAGTACATCTTTTCTCAGTGGAGGCAGTGGCTGAGAGCACAGCGGTGGGTGTCTGCTGCTGAGCTGTAGGTGAGGATCAGGAGGTGTTTGTTGCCACGGTTCACGAGCAGGGCCCCTTGACAGCCTCGTTTGATGTGGTTGGCCCCTGTCGGCGGCTGGCTCTTTGCGCTGGTGTGACAGTCATTGCCGGGTGAGTGACTGTCAATGCCTCGACCGACAAAAGAGGAGAAGACAGGCATTCATGGGGCCTGATAATGGCCAGGCCAGGACAAGGCTGCCATTCTCATACACTTTGATCATGTGGATTCTTTTGCACACCTTTGTAGGGGCTGCCTATTTGTTTAACAGATGGAGAGAGCGGGCTGTTTTTGATGGAGATACTTCTCTGTGAGATGCTTGTGTTGGTAAATGCCTTTGGCATGTGTTTGTGTGTGCGTGCAAGCCTCTTGTGTGTGTGTCTGCACCACTTACATGGAATGGTGACCTGTCACCATGTGAAGAAAAAGTGCTACTTAAGGAGCCTCGCAGTGAGGCTCCACACATGTGACATTTAAGGTCATTTTAAGAGAAAACTTTACCCATGTTCTTTTTTAAATGACACTTTCATACTCAAGTTTTCAGAGGCATGCAGCACATTGGCAGTATTTACAGTTTACTGTCAACGTCTGGAGCACCGATACAAACCTTTATTATAACATATTGTGGTACAGACACCAAAACTGTTGACGTATGTCAGGTTGACGGGTCCAATTCATTTTCTATGGAAAGGAGATGATCCGGCTGCGCAGTGCATGATGGGTACAGCACGGCTAGTTGATGGACTGTTCACTGTATCTGAATTTGCATAATCACAACTAGACTTCTACTTTATGCAAATGAGGTCTATCCAACACAACGTAGCAGACTCACGAAGGTACGATCAAACAGTCAAACCAGGACGTGCTGATCAAACATGAAACAAGATTCTGTTACTGCATTGCCTATGTCTCGCTTAAAATGCGTCCAGACATATATTTTAGTGTACTATTGACCTGAAAAATTAGAAAGTTTGTAACCGGTCTGCCATGTTTAATGGATTTGAGCCAAAATCAAGCACCGCCCAAAATGCAGTATGTCTATCCAACCTGAACACAGCACCACCCACTCACCGGAGCGTGGGCAAGGTTCGTCATAGTGGATTTTTGATACGTCAAGGTTCAACTTTGTTACTATCCCAAAGGAATTTTGGATTGCAACAGTCATCAAAAACACAACAGTTAACACAAAGATGTGCAACACTGACAATAACAAATACAATATAAAAATTAATTAATACAATAAATCCAGGAGTAAAACGTCAGATCAAGAGAATAAAACAAAGACACACCCATTACCATATATTGAACTAAAGGCTAAAAAACCAAAGGCAACAGTACAAGATCTAGAATTATTATGCACAGCAGATTAAGTGCCATTGCCATTGGTAATGTCTGTACCATCACTCATCACATCGCACACTTTACGTCCATTACTGTCCATTACAGATAGACAGACATCTTAATGATCCTTCAGGTTTATACGAGGCCTTACTGGACTGCTGTGACTCACACTGCTCTTATTTAGTTTTCCCACACATGCATTTTAAGATGGATTCAATTAGTGAGTCAGTCAAAATGTCCTAAGATGTCCCATGCTACTATTGCAAGTGTATTTTAATAGAATGATGTGTACTTCAGACTTTAATAACATTAGGTCAACCTCAACATTCACATAAAGCTACTGCACCTATTAGAAGAGTAAAGACATGCTGAGTCACCAAAGATTTTTAAGTGCTTTTTCCATCCTCGCCACCACCATCCGGTTCTGTCCGTGTCCTCTGTCGCCAGCTTCGGTATATCAGATTAGCAGTGCACAGATGTTTAATCACGCAAGCGACAAGTCACGTTTCATTCATCAAACTCTATCAGTCAGTTGGATCTCTGCTTGCTATCCTGTGAAGAACTAGGAAGCTGGATCTCTCAGAACTCTTCACAGCATCAGATAGATGACCAACTTATAATGTCCGTGACAATAGACAATGGTCACGAAAGTAGGATATGCAAAGGACCACGTCCTCAGTGTGGCATGGTTGAGGTGGTCTGGTCAGTCCTTTAACCACGTCCGGATGTTTGTCAGCCAACCACAGCAAACAGCTCAGCGATATGAAGCGCACCTGTGTTGGGTCTGACTCAAAAAAAACAGGCAGCGTTGGACACACTCAAAGGATAAATTGCATAATCGCTGAAATTATAAGAATTTACTGCCTGTAAATAATATGTGTGAGATAATTTCCTCATGTGAGTGTTGTAACTCCCTGCAGCTTAGCATCTACAAGAAAGAGAAATTAGACTGTTGTGTATCTGGAAACACTTTTCATTTGACAAAAGGGCAAACAAACACCTTCCTACCATTGAGCTGCAAACTGGCAGAATGGGAATGCACTTAAAAGCACCAGGTCATGGGTGAGCTGCTAAAACACAACAACAAGAGCTGGAGAGAGACAAGGACTTAGCAGGCCGGCAAAACAATTAATAATAGGGAGCTATTACTAAGGGATTGTCAGTGCAAGGAGAGAGGTCAGGTTTCCGACTCTTTTGAAGACTTTGATGGTACAAAACAGGCCTCATTATAGAGATATTATCTCTATTCATACACTTACAGAGCCGCTTGGATTCCTGCTGGGAGAGATTAGGTTCCTCCACTTGAGAACATCCTCCTTGGGTGCCTGGCTCTCACAGTGGTGTTCTCAGCTCAGGGCACACCCACAAAACACGGCTCAACTCAACTTAGATCCAGTGTAATCCATCTGTGGCAGACATGCATCAGGCATGTTGTGGTAGTTAGAGATACTAACACATTAAACTGCACCGAGCAATTGCAGCAGGATCTGTTTGGCCAACCAAAAGAATGGCTTTAGGGATGGCGATGTTGGTCTGACATTAGGCTGCATCACTATGTGGGTCCACACCGAAATATCTTAACAGCTGTTAGATGGATTAAGAATAAATTTGACATTCGTGGTCCCCAGAGGATAAACTATAACGCCTTTTTTGATGGCCTTACTTTCACTCTTACACAAACATAAGGTTTGTGGTTTTCAGTGAAATATATAAATTGTGATAACTTATTGATCTCTTAAAGCTGGGGTAGGCAGGTTTTTTGGGGGGTCATCTGGCAAAAATTCCATAATAACCTTTCAGCATATTGTAATTCAGGTGGTCTGAAAGAACACTAGACTTCTGCACCTCTCCTTGACCTTGTGTTAAGGGCATTAGAAAATAAAGACCGTGAGACCGCCAATTACTGGTCATTCCAGGCAGCATGTGTTCCTACTGGCTGCTCTACACTGCGCCTCTTAGCGACAGGTGACATCCCTACGAGCTGATTGGCTGTTGAAACAAGTTACATGCCTTACGTTCTAAGGCGTGAGGTAAATTTCCCTCTCAGACGGTGCATGATAGGCTGTGTGTGGACATTCGTGTAAAGGAGCTACTATGCATCAGTGGTGTCCATGTTCATATGTGTTTCAAATCCAGTTATTGAGCACAAAGCACCACTGTAAGGCCTTACAGAGGTGCTAGCATCAGTCTCATTTTTTCCCTAAAGACTCTTTGTTTATGCTTCTGATCTGGCCTGGAGGTTTCTCAGATTTTATTATCAATTGTAAATGAGCAGTTATAAACAGAGACAGGTTAAACTGGATATTTACAAATTCCCCCGTATGTGTTACAGCCTTGAAATTGTCGAAAATTATCGTAGTTTTCAAATGACAAAGATGCACAATGTAAAACAGCAAGAGACTGCAACTTTAGACGTTTAACAAAGAAACAAATTATGCTTCTGTCTGCTGTGGCACTGAGATCAGAGCCCAAACATTTGCTTCCAAGACACCACAAAGCAATCTGCTGCCACATCTGACACTCAAATGAGGCCCGCGCTTTGTTGTTGACCTCAGGGGGCACCCTCTGATTTTTGAGAAGTTACACTGTACATAGAATGACTGTATGATTTTAATTACGGGGAATTTTAGCAAAGGAAGAACAACTGGAACTTCCTGGGGGTTCTTAGTCTCTTTTTCCCCCCCCTCTCACTTTCTTTGCTTTCCTCTTTGTTTTGTTTGTTTGCATGCATATGTGTTTATTTGTTTATAAGTGTGTTTACAGAGAGACAGACATCACTCCAACTGAAATTAATAAGAGTATATGTCCCCCATTACATTAAAAAAGGCCACTGCAGGGTTTTCAGTTGACATATGGAGTCTTTTAGGAATATGCTGAAAGCATCATCTGACGAGCAAGCAACAAAATCAGCCTCAATCAGCAATGGCAAGGGAAGGAACTAACAAACCGTAATGTAAAAGGTGTATTTTTAAAGTCAGCTTAGAATATATTAGTTGTAAAGAACAAGCATATCTCAGTTACTGATTATTTCAAATTTGGCCATGATGATGCAGCTCCTTAATAAGAGTTCCTTTGCAAAAACAGAAATTTCCATGTGTATTTTTTAGACTTTTAGAAATTTTATTACAGGTAATATTAATTAATTTGGGGGCTTTTTATATATATATGTGTGTGTTTATTTAGCCTGGCAACATTTTTATTGTACTAATTTTTTTTTTTTCATGTGTGCACTCCAAGCAGTTACAGTGAAGAAGTTGTATTTAATTCATTTTTAGAGTGGCTTTCATCTGTTTTGGCAAAGGAACTCTTCGTATGTTTTGCGTTCAAATGATTTTTTTGTCATGAGAAGCATTTTGCACTTTTGTCCATCCAGCAAAGGCAGCCACTATCCAAATACCTTATTTAACCTTGTTAAGAAATATTATTTCCTGTTGCAGTGCCAACTGAGGGAGAATAATAAATCAATAACTGAGCCAAGCCTGCAAACATTCAGATGTCCCGAAACTATCTACGTGTTTTTTATTTTTTATTTTTCTTTTGAAGATAGGGAAACGACTTCACGCAACACTAACAAAAACCACATTTACAATCCTCCTCTTTTTGCCTCTTTTGCTCCTTTTTGTCTCTCTTTCTGATTCCCATCAGTTCAAGTAATGTTGGAAAACTTATGCAGGTGGTGACTAAAACTGTCTGTTATGCAGAACAGATTTGAGTTTGAAGAGCTGAGACAGGATGAAAGAAAAGAAGTGAAGAAATGGAAGGTGAATAAAGTCAGAAGAATTAACAGACATAGCAGCATGATTTAATGGAGGGTGAAATACTAATTTTACTAAGGGCCCACAAAGATCTATGTGAAAAGTAGCTTTGATGAGGAGCCTGGTGAGACTAGTATCAGAACATATGGGCAGGCAGACAGGAATGGCTTTGGAAAGTTGGGGGCAAGAGCAGGGAATCTGGAGTGAGAGGTGACTGGCCTCTTTCTCATCAGTTTTTATGGTGGTAAAGTTTAAATGGGGGCTAGGGGGACAGCAAGTCTCTGGGGGCAATTAACAAGCTACAGAGTGTGAAGTGACTGTCATCCTCTCTGAGCACTTACCCCTCAAACACACTTTCAGTACCGGACAGGCCTGGCCTGAGGGGGGGTACTCATAATTGAGACTGGGACTCTTTTAAAAAGGAGGTAATTGCCGCTGCTAACTGGACAGCCCCACTTGAGAACTTGTGTATCTTCTCTCTCTAGTCTTAGTTTTTCAGTCTCTCTCTTTTAATCAAGTGTGCAGCTGTCTAGAACAGCATCTGTATTTAATTATGTCCAAAGTTATGGATTCAAAGATTGACACCACTTTCAAATCTGAAGCATGAAGCTGGAGGTAATTAGCTTAGCTTAGCACAAAGACTAGAAACAAAGCGCAATGGCTAGCCTAGCTCTTTCAAAAAAAAAAAGAAAAAGAAAAAGAAAAAAAAGAGCTAGCTAGCACTCAAAGCTAACTAATTTAAGTTCCTCCCTAGACATTTCCTATAATACTCTGATGTAATTGATATTTTGCTAACATGGTTTTCTGACATAAGTTTAATTAAAGCCACTTTCTCCCATGTTGAGAATTTCTGAATTTCTAAATTTATCAATCACAGGCCTCATGCATTACCCACCCCCACACTTAGCTCTGGGTTGACTGCTGAAAGAGTGGCACATAACAAGATGGCTAACAGTTAGCAATGAAGAGAATATGGAGAAATGCAGCCACACGTTTGAGCTTTAGTCAGACCCAGATAAGGAGTCTTAAGGACTGCACCAAATTCAGTAACTAGCAGACATATTAGAAATGGTAAATAATCTGGCATCTTTTATGTGTTTATCTTGTTTTTTAGCGTGTAATTGGCAGTAGCAAAAAGACAATAGCTGTGTCCCAATTCAGAGGATGCATCCCTTGAATACCGCAGCCCACAAAGGCCCTCGAAGACCCATGAAGGATGCAATAGCCTCACTGAAACTTAAACGGGATGGTCTGGTCCATGGAGCATGTCCACAACATGACAGTTAACTTATGTGCATATAAAGAAGGAGCCAGACATTCTTTCTTTGTCATTTTAATACTCACATTTAAAAACATATCCTCCAACTGCTGCTGCTTCGCCCGTTATGTTCGCTTGAAATAAAAAAGATCGGTGGCGGCATGCGATGAATCATGGGATCCTCTGGTTGAATCGTTTACAACGAGGTATTTGTCAGCTGCGTAATGGGACAGCCTCCGTCACACGGCTGGAATGCAAAATCGTTCTACAAATACACTATACAAAAAGAGGTGTGTCCACATGCAATGCAAAGTGAATTATTCTCGCATCCTTCTTACTTACATACAAAGTCAATGCAAACATGCAAATAGAGGCATATTCATGCAGGGTGATGTGAATGACATGACGTTAATTGGGCAAATGTGAATTTGCTCAAGCTCAAATTTTTCAATTTAAGCGACCAGTTTGCGTGATGGTTTGTCACAAAAGACAACCAGCTTTGAGAGTGTTATGACATCACTGACGTAGAATCAGATCGTGGTCAAAATAACTATTGCTGTATGTAGATACATGGAGCTGTACAGCACAACTTAAAACACCTCCAAATTAGGAACCACGACCATGTTAAGTTTTCCAGCATTTCTGGGGCTTCCACAACTGATACAGTGCAGAAATTGTGATTAAATCAGCCGTGGTTAATGGCAGAAAATGCCATCCCCCTTCCTCCTGACACTACTAGCTGATGCTAACTGTGACTGACAGGGAGCTGTGCAACACAACTTAACAGAATCCAGAGGATTTTATTATCCAGACACAAAGTCATCAAGTTTTTCAACCAGTGTAGGACCTCCACAACTGATACAGTGCATAAAATGATGATTAAATCAGCCGTGGTTAATAACAGAAGTGACCAGTCCCCCCTCCTCTGAATGAGCTAATATAAGCAGACTGTGTACATCGCACAAATGACGCTATTTAAGAGACTGAAGTGATAATCTAAAATATTATCCAATTATGATTAAGCAACACAATACTGGCATTTCTTGCAATAAACATGGCGTTTGGTCTGAACACACCGTAGGGCTGACAGTGTTGGTTGGTCCACCACTTTAGCGCCAAGTGGTTACTGTAGACAAATCTTGGATGGATTGCCACAAAATTTTAGAACAGATTGTCACGTTGCTCAGAGGATTTATCCTAAAACTTTGGTGATTGCCTCCATTTAGTGCTACCATGAGGTTGACACTTGTGATGATAATGTTGATGGAGTGACATGTCTCAGCAACATAACAGACGACTTTAAATTTGGTACGGAGGTTCATCGTAACCACAGGACTGTGATCACTTCAGTGGTCCCCTGACTTTACATCCAGAGCCATCTGTTTTACGAATATGCTACTTTGATTTATGACCAAACACCAGCAAAACTAATGACATTCTCAACAGCCCATCAGCTTTCCCTTGATGGTTTCCTGTTATATTGTTCAGTCCTGCATTGGAGCACAAGTGTGTGTTTTTGTAACAAAATGGTGACAGCCAGCAGTTTCAGTTATAATATGTAAACAAGCCTCAGTCTGCAGTCTGCTGAACATTCTCAAAATTACCACAATGTGATCATTAGCTTTATTCAATAGTGCAAAGTGCCCACAGACATCAGTGAGACGTCTTTTAAAAATGACTGTCTGAATTCAGTTACATGAGATTGTTCCCTTTGGTGCCACATATGATCCTAACTATTAGAGTTATAAGGAAGATTCAAATACAGTTTAAATTAATCACTAACAATAATAATAATAATAATAATAATAATAATAATAATAATAATAATAATAATAATGAGAAGAAGAAGAATAATTTCTAGGGTAAGAAATAAGATTAATTGTACATCAAGTATCACTCACTGATCTCCCACACGTTATTGTTACAGCGAGTCACAGTCTTCTATCAGATAATCAGAAGCCTTTCGAGACGACAGCACTTTTACTTGTGGTATTCACATTCAGTACAAACACTGCAGTGGCCTTCATACCTTCACCCACAAAAGGATGAATGTACTGTATGCTGTCAATGCTGTCATCTTTTTTTTTTCTTTCCTGCAGTGCTTCAACACAATACGTCCATTTTGTTGTCCAACCAAAGCTTTAAAGTGCTGCTGTTCTTTGTGACTAGTGGCTCGTTTCTAGGAAAATCGAACAGATTCACAGAAAGTGATACTAGAGACAGAAACAAAGAAAGCTCATTGCCAAGAAGGTTTTAATGTACAAGCAATTTGCTTCAGGCTTCAGTAAACAGTGAGGCTACAAACATGCCGTCAGTGACGTTTTTCAAAACAACTTGGCATGTCGAGGCTTCAGAACACTTGGATTACTTCTGATGAGCAGTACAGAGGTGTTTTTGTTTTATTTTATGTTTTCTTTCACATGTTAAAATTGGTCACTATTCACTTCAATGTTTGGGAGATTACTGCAACACCTTTTTCCTCTGAAACTCCAGCAGAGTTTTGTGGACTTAAAAAACTTCACCTGACCTTCCATCAGCATTAGGCTGAGGAGACAATGACTTAATTTTCATTTTTTGG